>ML424015.1:27728-48969 GCA_005239525.1 Nicotiana knightiana
AAATCACTCCTGGAGTATAGATGAAAGTCATAACGGAGGGTTTAGAGGTTTGATTAGAGATAACGATAACTTGGGTGCAATCTAAAGTGAACTGTAATGCAATCTAGCTAGCGTAACTTGAGAGAGTGCGTCTAGTAAATTATCATAATTACTTGAGAGATATTTATGGTAGATATAGTGTTCATGATTGATAAAGACAACTAATCAAGCTATATAAAGTATCTGAGAAGTAAATTCACCGACGGGGGAAACCATAATCTTAGATCTTTATTACAATTGTTTACACTTTAGCGTAGTTAATCTATAGTTTTAATCTTTAGAAATAGTAATTTAAATAACCTCAAGTGACAGTTGAGTATTCTAACAGCTTGCTTGATACGTAAATTCCCCGTGGGATCGACTCTAGGCATAATACCCCGGATTATATTTGCAACGCCCGCTTAGTCTTTTATTAGACATAGTTGAGCGTGATCAGCGGTGCAGCCGACAGTTCCGTGCCTTTCCCTCTCAAGTTGTCCGTTTGAGGGTACCCGTCTAGACTTCTATGAAAAAACCCTACTTTGATGTAAACTGTGCATGCATCATGTCCAAACCTAGCATGGGTTAGTCTGTTATCTGCATAATAACCCTTTAAGGAAAGCCTTGTCCAAAGCCCATCGGGATTTCCATAATCCTAATGGGCACGATCATGATATGTGCATTATTTGGAGAAAATGTGCCGATATGCTAATCATTAACGTGTAAATAGTCAAATCTGGAGGGGGAAAGGGCTAAATTTGTTTATTTTGCAGAAAATGAGGCATGAAGTCCCCAGGTTTGGCATGGTCCAAAGTATCCCACCTTTATAGCAAGATTGGTGGGAAAATCTCTCGCCAAGCGACAAAAATCATGTGAAAAGAGTTCTCGAAAATTTACCCTCCTTGCTAGAAATTCAGCCAAACAATTTATTGATCGAGGCCGCTACTATGTTCTGGGATGAAAAGAGGGTTGTTTTGAGGAAATATGAGGTTTTACTGGGCTACACTGGGATAGTCCTGGTCTGCGGGAATCGGAAAATCGTACTTCTAGGGGATTTATGAAAATGATGGGTCTTAGAAAGAATGATGAGTTAGTCTGCTTGAAGAAGTCCTACATACCTTTCGACTTCCTTTACGAGCGATATGGGAATAGCACACCTATCGTATTTATCATGATGAGTTTGCCATCACTTCCCTGGGCTGGACTCATCGTTGGGTTTTTGTGTTCATCGTCTGTTTTCTGGGTATGATAGTATTTCCAATCCAAGGAGACATGATACACATTCATTTGGCTATGGTCACAAAGACCTTGATGGAAGGGATTGAGGGAAAGACTTAAACTATTGTCCCAATGATCGTATCAGAGATATACTGAGCCCTGGACCGCTGAAAGAAGGGATTCAGACATTTGGAGGGTTGTAAGGAAACTGCGAATCTCCGTAGTTGATGATGATCTAGGACAACTCTACACTGCCTCCACCTTCTTCAGATCTACCTTGATCCCATCACAAGACACTATGTGGCCCAAGAATGCCATTAAATCAAGCCAGAATTCACACTTAGAACATTTTGCATATAATCTCTTTTCCCTCAAAGTCTGAAGCACGGTCCTCAGGTGCTGCTCATGATCTTCCCAAGAACAGGAATATACCAGAATGCCGAGAATAAAAACAATGATGAAAGAATCAAGATAAGGCCGGAACACACTATGCATTAAATGCATGAAGGCTGTTAGGGCATTGGTCAGCCTAAATGACATGACAAAAAACTCATAATGACCATATCTGGTCCTGAAAGCAGTCTTCAGGATATCCGGCTCCCGAATCTTCAACTGGTGGATAGCCAGAACGCAAATCAATCTTGAAAAATAACTTGGCACCCTGTAACTGGTCAAAAAAATCATCAATATGAGGACATGGGTACCTGTTCTTCAGTGTAACCTTGTTCAACTGACGATAGTCAATACACATACGCATGGAACCATCTTTTTTCTTCACAAACAAGACAAGAGCACCCCAAGGTGACACACTGGGCCTAATGAAACCCTTATCAAGCAACTCCTACAACTTCTCCTTCAACTCCTTCAACTCAAGAGGATCCATACGGTAAGGAGGAATAGATATGGGCTGAGTGCCCGGCAACAAATCAATGCCAAAATCAATATCTCTATCGGGCGGCATGCCCGGAAGATCAGTTGGAAACACCTGGGGAAGTCTTTCACCACTGGAACTGACTCAACTGTAGGGGTTTCAATACTGACATATCTCACATAGGCCAAATACGCATCACACCCCTTCTCAACCATTCGCCGATCCTTATGAAATGAAATGACCCTGCAGGGAGTGTAATCTAAGGTACCTCTCCACTCTAATCGCGGTAAGTCTTGCATAACCAACATCATAGTCTTAGCGTGAAAATTAAGAATAGCATAATGGGGCGACAACCAGTCCATGCGCAAGATAACATCAAAATCTACCATACTGAGCAATAATAAATCGGCTCTGGTCTCAAAACAACTAGGAGCAATCAAACACAACCGATATACACGGTCCACTACAAGAGAATCTCCCACTGGAGTAGATACATAAACAGGGGAACTCAAAGAATCCCGAGATACCCCAAAATGTGGAGCAAAAGAAGAAGACACATATGAATACGTAGAGCATGGGTCAAATAATACTGATGCATCCCTATGACAGACAGGGACAACACATGTGATGACTGAATCTGAAGCGACAACTTATGAACGGGCTGGAAGGGCATAGTACCTGGACGGCCTCCCCCTATAAGGCGACCTCGACCTCCCCGACCTCCACCTCGAGCTGCCTGAGTAGGTGGAGCGGCAGCTGGGGCTGGAATAATGGTCGGAGAACCCAGTTGAGTACGTGGGGACTGATAAGTCTATGGAGGTGTACCCCTCCTAACTCTGGGGAAATCCCTAACCATGTGACGAGCATCACCACCTTAAAACAACATCTTGGAGGACGTGGTGGCTGAGACTGACTCGGACCTGGCCTACAGGACTGGCCGATAATAGCACCTCGAGTAGGAGGCACACTGGATACTGGAGGTGCATAATAAGGCTCCTGTGGTCTACGAGGAGCTGGAACACCGTTGGCTGCCGGAAGAGCTGAATGAACAGGGAGACTCACAAAACCCCTACCATGGCACGCTGCTGGTGCACGAACTCCTGAAAAATGACCAGTCTCTCGAGACCTCTTGGCCTCCCTCTCCTCTCCGTCCCGGGCAAACACGCCCTCCACTCTCCTGGAAATACTCACTGCCTACTGATAAGTGATATCCATCTCCAACTCCCTGTCCATACTGGTCCAAATACTGAGGTGAATCCCCTTAATGAAGCGACAAACCCTCTATCTGACACAGTCATAGCACCCTGGCGCAACTGCTCAAACTCTGCACACCAAGCATCCCTGAGGCTCTAAGGGACATACTCACCAAGAACATCTCTGAGAACTGAGTCCAAGTGAGTGAGGTTTCCTCGTCCGGACTACTCCTATCATAGGCACGCCACCACTGATATACCGCTACCCTCAGCTGGAAAGCAATGAAAGAAACCCCACTCGTATTCATAATGCCCATAGTGCGGAGAATGCGATGACACTCCTCAAGAAAACCCTGAGCATCATCTGACGCTAGTTCGCTGAAAATAGGTGGGTGGTCCTTCTTGTACCTCTCAAGTATGAGCTGCTCTACCTCAGAAGCAGCTACCCTGGTCTCATGCTGAACCGGAGCCACTGGGGGCAAAGTAATAAACTATGGGGCCTGATCAATCTGGAGCCTCTACTGAGGAGTGCGGGTTGCGGCAGTTTGTGCCCCTCCCCTGGCCTGAGATGTGACAGGAGCTATCGGAATCATCCCAGTCTGAGCCAAAGAGCTGAACATGCTCATGAACTGAGCCAAGGTCTCCTGCGGTCTAGAGCAACAATAGGAATCTCTGGTGCCGGCCCTCAAGCTGGAGTTGTTGGGGGCTCCTCTGTCGCAGCTCTCGCAGGTGCTTGATTTGAACCGCACGGTCGTCCTCTACTCTAACCCCGACCTCTAGCGGCCCTGGCAGGGGGCTCAGGTGTCTGATCGTCGGTCCTTCCGGTACGAGTCCTCACCATTTTTGAGAAAGAATAGAATGGAAATTTTAGAAATTTTTGATGTCAATAACTCGCACGAAAGAGAAATCAAAGAAGTATGATTGTTCTTAATAGTTACATAGCCTCCCGAAGATATGTATGGACGTCTCCGCACCGATCCACGAGACTCTAATAAACCGGCTTGCGACTCACGACTCCTATGAACCTAGTGCTTTGATACCAACTTGTCACGACCCATTTTACCCCTCCGAAAGGTGTCGTGACGGCACCTAGTCTCTACAACTAGATAAGCCTATTATTGCAGAAAAATGAAAAGAAACAAAAAGATAAAAGCCAAACAGTATAATGTAATAAGCAAGGAAAGTGGCACTCTGCATATACAAGGTCATCATCCCCAAAACCCGAAATATCACCAGTCACATGCTACTAAAAGTCTATATTGCTCTATACAAATGTCTGAAGAAAAAAGGAGATATATTTCTACACGAGGGAATAGAAAGGGACTCCGAGGTCTACGGACACGAACAAAAGTACTTGAAGTCTCCTCGAACAACAACCACACTCTAAGTCTGAGGCTGATAACTCGTATCTGGATCTACACACGGAAAACATGTGCAGGATAGGGCATGAGTACACCACAATGGTACCCAGTAAGTGCCAAGCCTAACCTCGGACGAGTAGTTACGAGGTCAGGTCAGGGCCCTACCGGTGTAAATATAAAGAATTAAAACAACAAGAGATATAAATATATTCTACAGTAAAATAGTTAAGGAAGTCCACAATAATAAAAGTCAAGAATCCCTCAGCTCAGAACAAAGGAAATATGACAAGGAAATCTCCCAGGATACGGTCCCATAGTCCAGAAATAATTATGCAGTACAGGGAGATCAACCGGAATACGTCCATAGTCCCAAAGTAAATGTGCAGTTCTGGGGGATTTCTCGGAATACGTCCGTAGTCCCAAAGTTAATATGCAAGACAGGGGGATCTCCCGGAATACGTCTGTAGTCCCAAAATAAATATGCAGTGTTGGGGGGTCTCCTGGAATACGTCCGTAGTCCCAAAGTAAATATGCAACTCAACAATGACATGACAGTTATAGCATTATGTCTAGACTAAATGCAACTAAGGAAAAGCAGAAATCTCCCTAAACCTGTTGCACAGAATTTCAAATAGACAGTCAAAACACGTAGTCATGCTTTCCTAATCTAAACATGATAATTAAACATAGTAGTGTAGCTCAACTAAGAGAAAAACAGTTTATGATTTAGAGGAAAACATGATCTTTACAACAATAGCCCGTGTACGTACTCGTCACCTCACGTACACGGAGCTCACACATCAAACTGTAAAAAATCCTAAGGGGAAATTCCCCCCACGCAAAGTTAGACAAGCCACTTACCTCGAACCGGTCAAATCAATTCGAAACCACGCTCTTGCCACGAGTATCCAACTTCGAATGGCCCAAATCTAATCAAATTAATTGCATAATGTAAATATAACAGCAAGTAACTAGGTTAGCTAATAAATTCGAAGCTAAGACATGAAAATAGGAAATACGCCCAAAAAGCCTCCCTAGTCCCACCACTCGGAATCGGGTAAAAATCACAAATTACGAACACCCATTCACTCACGTGTCTAACCATACCAAATTTACTCCAATCTGATACCAAAATATTGATAAAAATCCCAAAATTCAAATCAAAATTTCCCCCCCTCATTTTCCCCCAATTTTCCACCCCAAATCACAAATTAAGGGATGAAATTAAAGGCAAAATCGTGGAATTTGACCAAAATTAGATAGAAACCACTTACCCCAAACACCCATGCAAGAATCCCTCCAAAAATTGCCTTCTCCCGAGCTCCCACTTAAATTTTATGTTATGAGCTCGAAACCCTCATTTTGAATCTTTTAATTCTGCCTAGACATAACTTTATCGCGATCGCGAAAATAGCCTCGCGATCGTGAAGCACAAACAAGCTGCCCCACATTTTTACTCTATGCGAACGCGAAAATCACCACACTTCGGGAATATCGGCCGCACAAACCAACGCGATCACAACTGACTTCACGCGATCGCGTAGAGCAATTGCCTTAGCTTCTCATCAGCTCTAATACCCTATGCGAACACGACACTGTCCATGCGCTAGTGAAACACTACCTCACACACTTACGCGATCGCGACCCTTACTCTACGATCACATAGAAAAATTTAACAACTTCCCCAAATAAGCCTACCCCGTCGCGAACAAGCTCCTGTGATCGCGTATAAGGAAACCAAAAGAAAAACACCAGTAACCACCAGCCATTCTCCAAAAGCTAAAAATGGTCTGTTAACCACCCAAAACTCACCTGAGGCCCTCGGGACCTCAACCAAAGATACCAACACACCCCCACAACATCATACACACTTATTCGAGCCTTCTAATCACTCAAAACAACATCAAAATACCAAATTAACCTCGGATTCAAGCCTAAGAACTTCTAAACTTCCATATTCCGCAAACGACGATGAAACCTATCAAACCTTGTCCGAATGACCTCAAATTTTATACACACACCGCAAATGACACTACGAACCTACTCCAACTCCCAAAATTTCTTTCTGGCCCTGATATCACATTTTCCACTGCCAACCAAAATCGCCAAAAAAATCTAACTTTCGCCAATTCAAGCCTAAATCTACTACAGACCTCAAAATCATATTCCGGACGCGCTACTAAGTCCAATCACCCAACGGAGTTAACAGAATCATCAAAATTTAAATCCGAGGTCGATACACACAAGTCGACATCCGGTCGACTTTTCCAACTTAAACTCCTAAATAAGAGACTAAGTGTCTCAATTTGTTTTAAAACTCAACACGAACCCTCCTGGCAACCAAAATAGCAGAATAAGATATGGAGAAAACAGTTAATGGGGGTTCGAGGCTCTAATTCTCAAAATGACCGGCCGGGTCATTACAATTGCGCACATATTTTTTATTACATATAAAAATATGACCTTTAGGGCTTAGTGCGAATCAAGATAGATATGAGAGAATCGCTATAAAATAACACGTTTGGACTAGAGGTTGTCCAGATTCAAGAGAAAAATATAAATTTGGACAAAATCATATCAGGGTACTTGCCATGTTTAGGCAAGTACCTAAGTTGTTCCATAACATAGCACCAAATAAGGGGAAAACACTGATATGGTAAGAGAATAGGGAAAGAATCCCATTAGAAATGGGATTTGGGTGAGGCGGCGGAATTAGGGTTCATCAGTGGAGGGAAAATAGGGACAACGAATTTGGGAAATGAAGACTAGGATAGAGAGGAGGGGGATATAAGGAAATGGGGTGGTTATTTGTGAGCCTTTAATCAACGGCTGAGATTAAGGCGGATTGGGTTGGGTTTTAATGAATGAGTAAGGAAAATTGGGTTAGAAGTATTGGTCTTGGGCTGGTTTGGGTAGTTTTATGTCCAAATTTAATTAAAAAATGGGGCCAGATTTTAAATACCCAAATTTAACCAATAAATAATTTGTAAAAAATAATAAATAAATAATAAAAATGTCATTTGTGCATAAAAAAATAAAAACAATCATTTAAAATTATAAAAGTATAAAAAGGTTATTTTTGCATAAATAAAGTAATTATAAGTACATATGCTATTATTGTAAAATGTGCAATTTTAGCCTTTAAAATGCAAATGTAACTATAACAAATGTAAATAAACATTTAAAACCTAATATGAGTGTAAATGATGATTTTAGACGATAAAATAATCATAAAAATAATTTGTAAGATAATTAATGGATATTTATATCTCCTGAATCTGGACAACCTCTAGTCCAAACGCGTTATTTTGTACCGATTCTCTCACATCTCTCTTGATTCGCACTAAGCCTTAAAGGTTAGGGTTCCAGATCTTCTTTGATTTGAAATATGGTTCAAACTCTATTTTTTTAACATTTTTCTTCGCCTATATTTGTTCTATTACAGATGGATCTGTTTATTTTTGCCGATTTGTGGCTTACCTAATTTAGGGTTTCAAATCCTTTTAGTTGAACCAAATCTGGTTCGATATTAGGTTTCCTTTTGAATAATTTCCTATATGTGTTTATTTCTGTGCTAGTATGTGTTCTTTCCCTTTATTTTTTGCTGATTTTGTGTTTTACCCAAAATTAGGGCTTCAGCCCTTTTCACTTGAACTAATCTAGTTCAATTTCATGTTTCTTTTTAATAATACCTGTCTACATTCATTTTTATGTCTTAATACATGATTCTTTTCCATTATTCTATGCTGATTTTGGGGTTTACCTAATTTAGGGTTTCCGACCTTTTTTTTTACTTGAACCAAATCTGGTTCGATTGAGTATTCTTTTTTACAATAATCAGTTGTCCGCCTTATGTGATTCTTTACCTTATTTCCTACTTATTTTGTGTATCTTCGCCTAAAATTTAGGGTTAAATTCTACTAATTTAAGTACTGGACTTAGTATTAAAGTTAGCTATTTTTTTATGCTCTAATAGAAGCACTATTCGAACCCCTCCCCACTTCCCTTTGAAAAAAAATAGAGATTCAGAGTTCGAAAACCCTTTTCACTACTAAAAATAAAAGTTATGTACTCCTACTCTCTTGAGCAATCCTATTCTGTGTTTTGATTCCTGGCCGGTTGGAAGCCAAGACAAAAATCTTCAAGTGTTTTGCTTCTGTTTGGTGATAACTGCTACACTGTTGGATTCCTATTTACATGTTTCATCTTAACTGGTGAGTACTGCATCCCTTGTCATTTCATTATGATTGCCTGCTTAATGTGTTACTTCTATTAAACCATGTTACCTTAAATGCTATTATTACTTGTAATTAAGAAACGTTGAACTTAGTTTGAATTAATTAATGAAGTCTGGCTAACTATGTGTTATTTAGGACTATCTTTTAGAGTTAAACATGTTTTCATTCCTTTTATCTATGTATGGATGTGTTCCTTAACAACTTTATAATGTTTTTTTGTTGAACACGTTATAGCATGTTCAATTATGTTCTCATTATGTCATGATACCTCTATTAAGCTGTCTTAATCAGTTCCTGACCCACTGCTAATCAATGTATTTTCTTTCTATGACTTAGTCTGATTTGAAGTCTCTGTTATCACTGTAAACATGTTTATGAACTGACTTTACTAGCATGTGACTTTGTTAATTCCTAAAAAACTTGATTAAGTCTGCTTAGGTTCAAATGTGTGATTCTGCCCCTAAAATCTATCCCCTAATCACATCCTACTCTCCTGAATTCTCACTCTTTGCTGGCTGAAAGCATAAGCTATTTAGGTTCTGTCATCTGGCCTTCCTAGTGTGATCACTGCTCAGGGTTCATGTGAGACCCTTGTGAACTCTGACACACTAAGATTTTGTCCCTATTCTTCTTTGAATTGTTTCTGATCAATTTATCTAGTACGAGCACTGCCCTGGGTTCTTGAAGCCCATGGGAACTCTGACACACTAGAGATCAGGGTTCTGTATGCTTATCCTTGAGATATGGGTGAATCATTCATTACTGGTTATTGTGTATCTATGAACATGGGCTTTTGGAGTTACTATGAGTTGAAGGCCTGGCCTGTCCAGGTGTATTTGGTCTTGCTGAAGGCTCCCTATAGTTTTACTTACTTTGTAATTCATTCATTAAATTCTGGCCTGTAATAATCATTTGTAATAACAATTCTGGGTATTAGTAAAATTGAAAAGGGTTCATATTTTATATCATCTATAAAGTGGGATAGAAATCCTGCCTATAGGATTAACGTTGTGATGTTGAAGGTTATCTGCTAGAAATCATGCTTCTAGGTGTCTTATTATGTTCAGTAATTATGTGCTAGCAACCATGTCCATAGGTTCAATGCTTGGCTTGATTATGTTCTTTTACAGACCATGCTTATAGAAATAGTATGGTCCCATGTGTGTGTGAATTCCTGCTTGCATACTGTTTCGTTTAGATTGTAGAAATCATGTCTATAGTATTCAACACTGTTCAGATTATAGAAATCATGCCTATAGGATTTAAACGGGATCAAGTTATAGAATGCATGCCCGAATGTATTTAATTTTTATTTATGCTTGTTTATTGTGCTGTTATCCTCACTAGAAAGCATCCATATAGGATTAAAACGAATAATTCTAGGTCTGTTTCTATGACTTGCCGCTATTTATTATCACACAAAACACTTAGATACCATGCTGGTAGGATTAATCGTATGGTGCTAAAACCAGTAGGAAAACTTTGTAGGTTCTGATAATCTCATTAAGAGACTGTTTTTTTATCATATAGATATCCTGCCTATAGGATTTTGCAATTAATGAAGCTTGTTAATACTAATCATTTTGCGTGCATTTACTGTCTAAATGCTGAGGATAATTTAAGCCCTTACTTGTTTCTATTTGGAAGTCCTAACTATTTTGTATGTCACCTAGTTTTATCCTTGTGAGCAACCTAAGTTAAGGTCTAGAACCACCCTGAAATAGAGGTCCAAATGCCTCTTGGACCGTAGGCATGGGATGGGTAGTGCACGCATAGGGTACGACTTAGAATTGATTAGAGTGCTTTAGGTAAATAACTTAAAGATAGTATTAGGTAGCAGGAGATGATAGTCTGTGCCCGCTGAATAATATGAGTAACACCCCGTCTTGAGGGAATTACGAAGTATTATCTATGTTGCACGGGGTGATCCTTTAGGTTAAAAAACTTAGAACCTGTAACGAACCGACATGTTGTTTTGAGTTCTAGCGCGTCATTTGGCAGTTTTAGGCCATGAGCAACTTCATTTCAGGTATTATGACTTGTGGGCGTGGTCAGAACTGAATTTCGGGAAGTTCGGAGTCGAATTGGAAAGAAAATTCTCATTTCGAAAGCCTTAAGTTGGAAGAATTGACTGAGATTGGATTTTTGAGTAAACGACCTCAGAATCAGGATTTGAAGGTTCCAGTAGGTTTGTATGATGATTCCGGACTTGGACGCACGTTCAGAGCGGGTTTTGGATGACCCGGGAGTGTTTCAGCGCATATTGTGGAAGTTAGTATTTTAGAAGAAATTTTAGAAGTCTGGGTTGAAGTGCATTTCAGTGTTATTGATATCTGTTTGGGGTTCCGAGTCTATGAATAGCTCTGTATGGTGATTATGGTGTTAAGAGCGCTATCGAAAGTGAATTTGGAGGTCCGTAGGTCATTTTGTAGTCATTTGGCTAAAGATAGAAATTTGAAGGTTTTGAGGAATTGATTCGGAAGTGGAGATTTTGATATCGAAGTCGGATTCCGATTCAAGAGTTGGAACAGGTCCGTAATGTTGAATGTGACTTTTGTGCAAAATTTGGGGTTAATCGGACGTGATTTGATAGGTTTCGGCATCGAATGTAGAAGTTGGAAAGTTCAAAGTTCATAAAGATTGAATTGAGTTGCGATCCATTGTTTCGACGTTATTTGATGTGATTTGAGGCCTCGAGCAGGTCCGCATTATATTTTGGAACTTGTTGGTGTGATTGGATAGGGTCCCGGGGCCCCCGGGGGGATTCCGGGTGGTTATCGGATCGAATTTGGAAGTTTGAGAAAGGCTAGGCTGCTGGTGTCTGGTGTAACCGCACCTGCGAGGTTTTGGCCGCAGGTGCGGAGCCGCAGAAACGGCCTTGGTTTCGTAGAAGCGGAAAAAGGATTGGCTTGGCTGGGGGCGCAAGTGCGAGGTTGCGTCCGCACCTGCGAAGGCGCAAATGCGGAAAAGGAGATGCAGGTGCGGATCCGTGCCGAGCAAGGGGAGTGCGGAGGTGCGAGGTTTGTGCCGCACCTGTGATGCCACAGGTGTGACGATTCGACCGCAGGTGCAGAGGTAAGGGTCTGGGCAGTGTGTTATTTTAAAAGTGGGATTTGGCCACTTTATTTCATTTTTCTCTTGGCTTGGGCGATTTTTGGAGGGTTTGAAGAGGGGGTTTCATCATATATATAAAGGTAAGCTATCCCCACCCACCTTGAGTTAAATACACTGATTATGTATAGATTTTTAACAACAAAATTTGTAGAAATTTTGGATTTTGGTGGGAAGACCTAGAATTTGTATTTTTGGATTTTGACCGTGAATTTGGGCATGAAATTGAAAGAGAATTATATATTTGAGTTCGTAAAGTTATGGGTAATCTTTATCTTCTAAAAATTTTGAAATCCGGGCATGTGGGCCTGAGGGTGATTTTATCGACTTTTCGTTCGGGGTTAGGAAT
This sequence comes from Nicotiana knightiana, assembly GCA_005239525.1. Taxonomy (NCBI): domain Eukaryota; kingdom Viridiplantae; phylum Streptophyta; class Magnoliopsida; order Solanales; family Solanaceae; genus Nicotiana; species Nicotiana knightiana. Next base: position 40,088 of record ML424015.1, read on the forward strand.
TTTTATAAATCAGCGTACAATGAGTAATTGGGTATATATTAATGGGTTTGAATAATTATTGGCTAGTTTTGGAGCGTTGTGCATTGACTAAAGTCATTGGAAGGGCATGGAATGCCGGTTATGGAACTTCGGAGCGAGGTAAGCCTCCTTTCTAACCTTGTAAGGGGGAATTGTCCCCATAAGTGAAATAATCAATCATGTGCTACTATTTGTGGGGGGCTACGTACGCACGAGGTGACGAGAGTCCGTGCGTAGCTACTATTATACCTATGTCCGGGTAGTCTAGGACCCAAAAGCATATTTTATTTGCCGTACTTGTAACTTTACTAATAAATTTAAAAATGTCTAAACCTTATCGAACTTGGCAAATAAATTTCTAGAAAAGATTTAAATACTATCTTCGTGACCATTAAAAGAGAATTTATCACTTCCTTGGGTAATTGTTTTCCTGATAAAGTCTGAATTTACTGTTTGAATGTGTGTATCTATGAGTACCTGCGTCGCATGTATAATTCGTGAGCAGGGTAACTCTACTATTTATATGAGTACCTGTGTCACATGTATAATTCGCGAGCGGGGTAACTCTATTATTTATATATGACCGCATCGCATGATCGATTCGCGAGCGGGGTAATAGATGCATCTATGGTTCGAGCCGTTCGAACCTTCGGTAGTTCACGGTTTATATTTATCGTTGGTTCGAGCCATTCGACCCAGGACATTACTTGCGCATGATATTTGCTGAGTACTTTCTGTGATTATTAACTGTTACTGGCCTTGAATTATAAGTTGTCAACTGAAATGACGAAGATTTAAAGTTTGTAAATCTGGAAGAGGTTGTTTTTTCCTATCACTATTTAATTATCTATGATATCCATGCTTAGTGTCACCCTTGATTTTATTAAAATTGACCTCTAGCAAGTGTCAAATTCGACCTCTCGTCACTACCTCTTTGAGGTTAGGCGGGATACTTACTGAGTACACGTTGTTTTCGTACTCATACTACACTTGCTGTGCATTTTGTTGCACAGGTACATGTATATCTGGTGGCCCCACTTGGCGCCGTGGCATGGTTGATATGGGGACTTAGGTGAGCTGCACCTATCGAGATGACCGGTAGCCAGCAGAGTCTCCTTCAGAGTATTGAGTTGTTCTTTCTTTACTGTCCCATTTGTATTATGGACGGTTATTGTATTTCATTTGATTTTCTTAGAAATTTCTCATGCACTTGTGACACCGGGTGTCACAACCCGATTTCCCCTCCGAAGGCATCGTGACGGCACCTAGTCTCCACGACTAGGTAAGCCTAATTGCGGAAACACATATTAAATAGAAGCAATAAAATAAAGACGAAATAAGTAAGTCTACAATGAAACATCGCCGCTTGGCGCGTACAAAATACAACATTCCCAAAACCTGGAATATCACTTTAGTCACACTCTGTCTCAAAATAGCTCTATACAACGTAAGGGAATTTACATGAAAAATCTATCTAAGTCCGGAGTCGAAGGTGACTCGAAGGACTCTGCGGACGCGGCATAATTACCTTTCGGTCTCCTAGAAGCTGCTGCTCGGACCCCTAGCCATGAAACAGAGCGTTGGTACTTGGATGAGCATACGAAAAAACATGTGCATGAAAGGGCATGAGTACATCACAAATTGGTACCCAGTAAGCGCCAAGCCTAACCCCAGTCGAGTAGTGACGAGGTCAGCTTAAGGATCTACTGGATTTTTATATTAAAACAATGTAAAATGTGAATAGAGAGATATAATAAGCTAAGGCAAATCAGTAGAAACAATGAGCTAAAAGAAAATAATAACAGGGAGCCCTCGGCTCAGCAAAACATATATCACAGTAACAAGTATGCAATGCAGTACAGGGGGAAAGCCCCGAAATCTCGTCCGTAGTCCCAATTTAAATATGCAATGCAGTACAGGGGAAAAGCTCCCGGAATCTCGCCCGTAGTCCCAATTTAAATATGTTATGCAGTATAGGGGAAAGCTCCCGAAATCTCGTCCGTAGTCCCAATTTAAATATGCAATGCAGTACAATTACCGAATACGATTTTTATTTAAAACAGTTCAAGTAAAAAATCATAGGCAAAAATATGGATCTAGACATGGTACACATAGTAATAGCTAGGGAAAATTCAAGTAAAACAGGTAGACATGCTATTTCCTAATCTAAACTACATAGTCGATACATAAATCAGTGAAATAGGAGTGAAATGATTTAAGTCATGGAGGGAAGAATGGAATTTTAGCAACAATGGCCCGTGTACGTACTCGTCACCTCACGCACACGATGCCCAAACCATATAAAACAGTATTAAAATAGCCTTGGGGAAGTCCCCAACACAGATTTAGGCAAGCCACTTACCTCGACTGCTCTACTCAGCTCAAAACCACGCTTTTGCCACGAGTATCCGACTCCGAATGGCCCAAATCTAATCAATTTGATTGCATAATGTAAATATCACTTTAAGGAATTAAAATAGCTAATAAGTTCGAGGCTAATACGCGAAATTAAGAAAATCGCCCAAAAAGTCCCCTGGGCCCACGTCTCGGAATCAAGTGAAAGTTACAAATTTAGAATACTCATTCACTCACGAACTCACTCGAACAAGAATCATCGAAAACCGACGATAAAATCCTATTAAAATTCTCAGATTTCCTAATTGGGGAAACTTCTTCCCATTTGAATGATTTTTCACCTAAATTCCTTGATTTCATGGAAGAAATTGCTGTAGATTAATGATATACAAAGGAAATAGGGTTAGGAATTGTTACCTATGAAGCTTTTCCTCAAAACCCACTCCAAATCGCCTACACCTAAGCTCCAAATTGTTTTAAGAAGTTATGAAATTCAAGCCCTCGAATTTGATATAAACTGTCTAGCGATATCCGCACCTGCGCTCCTTGGGCCGCACCTGCGGAAAATCAATCGCAGGTGCGAAAACCCACTAAAAGGCCTAGGGCCGCATCTGCGGCTCCGCACCTGCGGAACCTTAACCGCACCGGCGAGAATTGGTTGACTTGACCAAGCCCGCACCTGCGAGCCCCTCTTCCGCACCTGCGTGTCCGCACTGTGGAAAGTCCATCACATGTGCGAGACACCAGAACCAACAATGGTTCAGCTATTTTTCCAAGTTTCAAAATCACCCGTTGAGCATCCGAAACATCCCCGAGGCCCCCGGGACCTCAACCAAACTTATCAACCAGTCCTAATTCCTTATCCAAACTTAGTCGAGCCTCAAAAACACATCACCTAACACCAAAATCACCAATTATACACACAGGCAAATGATACAACAGACCTATAAACACTCTCGTAATTCCATTCCGAGCCCGATATCAAAATTTCACCTATCGGCCGAAATCGCCGAAATTCTAACTTTCGCCAATTCAAGCCTTAATCTACTACAATCCTCGAAAGCACATTCCGGACACGCTCCTAACTCTGAAATCACACAACGAAGCTAACGGAGTTGAAACAATCCCATTCCGGACCCGTCTTCCCAAAGTTCCAACCACTGTCTGATTTCTAAAGCTTAAACTCGCATATAAGGACTATGTGTCCAAAAACTCTCCGAATTTATCCACTCTACGTTCGAACAAGTAGAAATAGACATGGGGAAAGCAGTTATTAGGGGATCGGGGCGCTAACTCTCAAAACGACCTACCGGGTCGTTACATTCTCCCCCTCTTAAGAAAATCGTTCGTCCTCGAACGAGTATAGAGACATACCTGAAGGTGTGAAAAGATGAGGGTACTGACTGCACATATCCTGCTCGATCTCCCAAGTCGCCTCATCGACCGGCTGACCCCTCCACTGAACCTTTACTGACGCAATATCCTTTGACCTGAGCTTCCAGGCCTGTCTATCCAATATAGCTACTGGCTCCTCCACATATGATAAATCCTTGTCCAACTGGACTGAACTGAAATCCAAAACATGAGTCGAGTCACCGTGACACTTCTGGAGCATAGAGACGTGGAGGCAGGGCTAGCTCATAAGCAACCTCCCCAACACATCTCAACACCGCAAAAGGGCCAATAAATCTCTGACTCAGCTTACCCTTCTTCCCGAACCTCATGATGCCCTTCATAGGCGATACCTAAAGTAAAACCCGATTACCAACCATAAATGCCAAATCACGAACCTTCCGGTCTGCATAACTCTTCTGCCTGAACTGATCTGCGCGGAGTCTCCCCTAAATCACCTTCACCTTGTCCAGGGCATATTGGACCAAATCTGTACCCAACAATCGAGCCTCGCCCGGTTGAAACCATCCCACTGGGGACCGACACCGTCGACCATACAAAGCCTTATATGACGCCATCTGAATGCTGGACTGGTAGCTGTTATTATAAGCAAACTCTGCAAGTGGAATGTATCGGTCCCATGAATCTGAATCGTGCGCTCGGACTGCCCGTCCGTCTGAGGGTTAAAGGTTGTACTCAACTCTACCCTGGTGCCTAGCTCCTGCTGAATGGCTCTCCAGAACCGTGAAGTGAACTGTGTACCTCTGTCTGAAATGATAGATACTGGAATACCGTGGAGGCGAATAATCTCCCTGATATAAATCTCCGCCAACCTCTCGGAGGAGTATGTAGTCAACACAGGAATGAAATAGGCTGACTTAGTCAGCCAATCCACAATCACCCAAATAGCATCAAACTTCTTCAAAGTCCGAGGAAGTCCAACCACGAAGTCTATGGTGATCCACTCTCACTTCCACTCTGGAAGCTCAATATGCTGAAGCAACCCTCCCGATCTCTGATGCTCATATTTGACTTGCTGACAGTTGAGACACTTGGCCAAAAACTCCACTATATCCTTTTTCATCCTTCTCCGCCAATAGTTTTGTCTCAGATCCTGGTACATCTTCGTGGTACCCAGATGAATGGAATACCGCGAGCTACGGGCCTCCTCAAGAATCAACTCCCGAAGCCCATCCACATTGGGCACACAGATCCAACCCTGCATCCTCATCACATCGTAATCTCCTATAGTCACATCCCTGGCGTCACCTCGCCGAACCCTGTCTTGAAGAACCAGAGGGTGGGGATCATCATACTGGCGCTCTCGAATGCGATCGTAAAGAGAAGACCGAGCCACCACACAAGCTAAAACCCAGCAAGGCTCTGAAAGATTCAACCTCACAAACTGACTGGCTAAGGACTGAATATCTAAGGCTAAGGGCCTTTCAACTGCCGGAAGATATGCCAAACTCCCCAAACTCTCCCCCCGGTGACTCAAGGTGTCGGCCACCACATTGGACTTCCCCGGCTGGTATAATATAGTGATGTCATAGTCCTTTAGAAACTCCAACCATCTCCTCTAGCGCAAATTGAGGTCCTTCCTCTTGAATATGTACTGCAAACTCCGGTGATCAGTGAAAATCTCACAGGGAACACCATATAAATAATGACGCCATATCTTCAGGGCGTGAACAATCGCTTCCAACTCGAGATCATGAACTGGATATTTCTTCTCATGCACCTTCAATTGTTTGGACGCATAGGCAATCACTCTACCGTTCTGCATTAACACCGCTCCAATGCCAATCCTCGAAGCATCACAATAGACTGTATAGGACCCTGAACCCATAGGCAATACCAACACTGGAGCTGAAGTCAAGGCTGTCTTGAGCTTCTGAAAGCTATCCTCACACTCCTCAGTCCACCTGAACGAAGCACCCTTTTGGATCAACATGGTCATCAGTGCTCTAATGGATGAAAAACCCTCCACAAAATGACGATAGTACCCAACCAAACCAAGGAAACTACGGATCTTCGTAGCTGATGACGGTCTAGGCCAACTATGCACCATCTCCACCTTCTTCGGATCTACTTTGGTCCCATCCCAAGACACTATGTGGCCTAAGAATGCCACTGAATCAAGCCAGAACTCGCATTTAGATAATTTTGCATACAATCTCTTCTCCCTCAAAGTCTGAAGCACAGTCCTCAAGTGTTTCTCATGATCTTCCCGTGATTGGGAAAACACCAGAATGTCGTCAATAAACACAATGATGAAGGAATCAAGATAAGGACAGAGCACACTGTGTATCAAATGCATAAAAGCTGTTGGGGCATTGGTCAGCCCAAATGACATAACAATAAACTCATAGTGGCCATATCTGGTCCTGAAGGTAGTCTTCGGGGTATCCGGCTCCCGAATCTTTAACTGATGATAGCTAGAACACAAGTCAATCTTGGAGAATACCCTGGAACCCTGTAGCTGGTCGAATAAATCATCAATGTGAGGCAAAGGATACCTTTTCTTCACGGTGACCTTGTTCAACTGCCGATAATCAATACACATACGCGTAGAACCATCCTTTTTCTTCACAAATAATACTGGAGCACCCCAAGGTGATACACTGGGTCTGATGAAACCCTTATCAAGAAACTCCTATAACTGCTCCTTCAACTCAGGAGGATCCATACGGTAAGGAGGGATAGAAATGGGCTGAGTGCCCGGCAACAAATCAATGCCGAAATCAATATCTCTGTCGGGCGGCATACCCGAAAGATCAGCTGAGAATACATCAGGAAAGTCCCTCACTACTGGAACTGACTCAACTGGAGGGGCATCAACACTGACATCTCTCACATAGTCCAAGTACGCATCACACCCCTTCTCAACCATCCGCTGAGCCTTAAGGAATGAAATGACCCTGCGGGGAGTATACTCTAAGGTACCTCTCCACTCAAATCTCGGCAAGCCTGCCATAGCCAGCGTCACGGTCTTAGCGTGACAATTAAGAATAGCATAATGGGACGACAACCAGTCCATGCCCAAGATAACATCGAAATCTACCATGCTAAGTAATAATAAATCAGCCCTGGTCTCAAAACCACTAAGAGAAATCAAACACGACCGATATAAGCGGTCCACAACTAGAGAGTCTCCCACAGGAGTAGATACATAGACAAGGGAACTCAAAGAATCCTGATATATCCCCAAATGCGGAGCAAAATAAGAGGACGCATATGAATGAGTACATCCTGGATCAAATAATACTGATACATCCCAATGGCAGACAGGGAAAATATCGGTGATGACTGAGTCTGAAGCAACAACCTCGAAACAGACTAAAAGGGCATAGTATCTGGCCTGGCCCACCTCGAGCTGACTGAGGAGGTGGAGTGGCAACTGGGGCTGGAAGAATAGACGAAGGACCCGGCGGAGCACGTGGAGGCTGGTAAGATTGCGGAGGTGCACCCCTCCTGGCCCTGGGGAAATCTCTAATCACGTGACGAGTGTCACCACACTCAAAGAAACCCCTCGGAGGACGCTACAACTTAGAGTGAATAGGAGCTGGCCTGCTGGGCTGGCCGAAAATAACACCTCGAACTAGAGGCACACTGGATACTGACGGTGCATAATAAAACCCCTGAGGTCTAGGAGGAGCTAGAATACCACTGGTTGCTGGAAGGGCTGAATGAACAGGGCGACCCACAAAGCCCCTACCATGACGTGCTGCTGGTGCACGAGCTCCTGAAAAATGGCCAGTCTCTCGAGACCTCTTGGCCTCCCTCTCCTCTTTATCCCGGTCGAACATGCTCTCTACTCTCCTGGCAATACTCACTGCCTGCTGGTAAGTGATATCCATCTCCAACTCTTTGGCCATACTGGTCTGAATACTAGGATTGAGTCCCTCAATGAAGCGGTGAACCCGCTCTCTGACTGTGGAAACCATGGCTGATGCATCCCGAGCTAACTCACTGGAACGGGCTGCATACTCCGACACAGTCATAGTACCCTGGCGCAACTGCTCGAACTCCGCGCGCCAAGTATCCCTGATGCTCTAAGGGACATACTCTCGCAAAAACATCTATGAAAACTGAGTCCAATTGAATGAGGCTTTCTCATCCGGACTACTCAGCTCATAGACCTTCCACCACTGATATGTCGCTCCCCTCAGGTGGAAAGCAGTGAAAGAAACCCCACTGGTCTCCACAATGCCCATAGTGCGGAGAATACGATGACACTTCTCAAGAAATACCAGAGTGTCATCTGAAGCTAGTCCGCTGAAAGTAGGTGGGTGGTACTTCTTGTACCTCTCGAGTCTGAGTTGCTCGGCCTCAGAAGCCACTGCCCTAGCATCATGCTGAACTGGAGCCGTTGGGGGCATAGGAATATACTTCGGGCCTGATCAACCTGGCACCTCTGCTCAGAAGTGCGGGCTGCGGGAGTCTGTGCCCCTCCCCTGGCCTGAGATGTAGCGGGAGCTATCAGAAATAGTCCAGCCTGTGCTAGAGCACTGAACATGCTCATGAACTGAGCGAAAGTCTCCTGCAAGGCTGGAGCAACAATAAGGACCTCCTGTGTTGGCTCTCCAGCTGGGGCTGCCACAGGCTCCTTTATCGCTGCTCTCGTCAATTCTCGCGCTGCACCGCCCGGTCGTCCTCTACCCCGGCCCCGGCCTCTGACGGCTCTGGCAAGGGGCTTGGGTGCCTGGTCGTCGGTCCTCCTAGTACGGGTCCTCACCATCTGTGTCAAAGAATGTAATAGAATTTTAGAATTTTTGATGTCAATAACTCGCACGACAATGAAATCAAAGAAATATGATTGTTCTCAACAGTTACATAGCCTCCCGAAGATAGATACGGACGTCTCCGCACCGATCCACGAGACTCTAATAAATCGTCTTATGACTTGTGACTCCTATGAACCTAGATGCTCTGATACCAACTTGTCACGACCCGATTTACCCTCCGAAAGCATCATGACGGCACCTAGTCTCTACGACTAGGTAAGTCTAATTACGGAAACGCATATTAAATAGAAGCAATAAAATAAAGATGAAATAAGTAAGTCTACAATGAAACATCGCCACTTGGCGCGTACAAAATACAACTTTCCCAAA
>MDKJ01183839.1:0-41448 GCA_005239525.1 Nicotiana knightiana
CTAGCTGGCTCCCTAGGATGTGAAGTGGGATCTCTTCCTACCACCTATTTGGGGCTACCACTAGGTTCAAAGAGCAAGTCCAAGCAGATATGGAATGGGGTTCTAGAAAGGTGTGAAAAGAAATTATCCACGTGGAAGAACAGTTACATGTCCCTGGGAGGTAGGATCACACTAGTCAACAGTGTACTAGACTCCCTTCCCACCTACATGATGTCAATTTTTCCACTACCTGTTAGTGTCGAGAAAAAGATTGATGCCTTAAGGAGGAACTTTATTTGGCATGGGAATAAAGAGAAAAAAGGCTACCATTTAGTTAAATGGAAAACTCTCACAACTAACAAAAAGGAAGGTGGATTGGGAATCAGAAATTTGAGGCAGCACAACAAGAGCCTACTAATGAAATGGTTATGGAGATTCCCGTTGGAGGAACACGCTCTGTGGAGGAAAGTGATATGTGGAAAATACGGGACTGAAGGTCAGTGGAGCACAGGTTCAGTGACTAGCCCTTATGGTGTGAGTGTATGGAGATCTATTAGATCTCTCTGGCAAAACCTAATGAGCAATTCTAGCATAAAGGTGGGCAATGGTGCAAAAACTCTCTTCCGGAAGGATGAGTGGATAGGGAATACAACACTAAAAGACAGTTTCCCTGATCTATACTCTTTAGCGCAGCAGACAAATTTTTTTATTGCTGATACCTGGAGTCAACAAGGCTGGAATTTAAGCTTCAGAAGATTACTGAATGATTGGGAGGTGATCAGAGTAATTGAGCTTCTGAAACTTCAAAGGACCAACTGAGCAAGTGGACAATCTGTCATGGAAAAACAATAGCAAAGGAGTTTTCACCGTGAAATCTGCATATGAGGTTTTAAACAGAAGTTCACAGCAACGAGAGGCTTGGGTATGGAAGCACATATGGAGGTTGAAGGTCCCTTTTAAAGTTAATGTGTTTTGCTGGCTAGTGGTCAAACAGGTTGTACTAACACATGAGAGCTTAATGAAGAGAGGAATGCCTCTGTGTTCCAAATGCTTTCTGTGCGGAAGGGCCATCGAAACAAACAAACATCTATTTCTCCATTGTCATGTGACCAATAGATTGTGGCAACTTTTCATAAGCATGAAAAGCTTAAGCTGGGTGATGCCTAGAGAGACTACGGATTTGCTGTCTAGCTGGGACTATTTAGCTGCAGGAACCAGCCAGAAGAAGTGGTGGAGTCTCATTCCAGCATGCATTTGGTGGACTATCTGGCTGGAAAGGAACTCTAGATGTTTTGAAGACTCCGCAAACCCTGAACAGAAGATTAAAATGAACTGTATATCTTTGTTTCACTTTTGGTGTAAAGAAGCTTTAGTACAAGATGTAGATTCCCTAGTTGATCTCATCGGGTCCTTGTAAATGTCACAAGACTTGTATTTCTCTGATTGTATTTTGTTCATCCTTCTCTTTTTTCATGGACGTCTTGTAACTAGGGACCTTCTCTCAGCACTATCTTGGCGCTGAGAATTTATATATCAATGAAATCTGTTACCATTTCAAAAAAAGATGCCTCTAGTACTAGTACCTTTGCTGAAGATCAAAGAATGTTGGGTCTAGAACTTTCCTCAATTTATATCCTGTTCTGTATTCTCGTGTAATACGATTGCTGCATGACGTTGGTATTCAGTTACCATATTGGACAATGTTCAAAAACAATAACTTGATCTGTATCTATTTCCCACATTTTATAGTTGATATTAGCTATTGGATGTTTGCTTCATTGTGATGCAGTTGAGAGAGAAGCAGGTCCAGCGTATTAGGAATTTATTCCATCGCCAGTTGTCTGTCCCTCTTGCTGATCTAAGTTCAACTCTTCACACATACAAGGCTTGGGAAGCAAAACAGGGAGCCGATCTTGATGTAGACTCCAGTAACTTGGATGGGCTTCCGCCACATGTTGCCTCTTCATATCAGAAGGCCCTCGACATGATGAATGCCAGGACTCATCTTGAGAATCAAATATCTTGTAAAGTTGCACCTGAATCGGAAAGGCTTCAAAACTTTATGGTGCATATCCTGAGGCTTTTGTCTATATTTTTGAAACAGGACTTGAAAATGATTGTTTGACAATGATAGTCACACTTCAACAATAGGTACTAAAATTGGATGGCCCGCAAATTGTTGTAGTATTACGGAATCATGACTAAATTGATACGCCTGCTATCATGACTTTAGTAAAGGTACATTGTGTGCGAGAAGCCGAGAATAAGATTGTGTCATATATGTGTAACTTATTACTGTTACGCTCTAGAATCATGAACATGCTTTTTGGTTGGTTGGATTTTGGCTGAGGCACTTAGATTTTACCTTGGTATACCTAAAATTAACAGAAAGAAAAAACTGTTGGAATTAGGCAATCCTGCGTGAGATGAACCCAAATTTTAACCACTTAAAGTACAATATACCTCCTTCTGTGCTATTAAGGACTTGATCAATTTACCAGATATTTTAGACTCAATTATCTGTTAAGAATTCTACGCGTGGTTTTTTCCTGCAGGCTTACTTAAAATTTGAGCAATCATTGGGGGATCCAGCGAGGATACAGATCTTATATGAGCGTGCCATAACTGAATTTCCTATATCTAGTGAACTCTGGCTTGATTATACTCGCTACATGGATAAAACCTTGAAGGTTTGTTCTCCGGATTTTAAACTAATTTGTCATGTCTTGATTGTGATGAAAACTGATTAAGTTATGTGCCGTTCTTTGCAGACCTCCAGTCTTGTTCGTGACATTTACAAAAGGGCGACAAGGAACTGTCCCTGGGTTGGAGACCTGTGGGTGCGATACTTGCTGTCTCTTGAACGCAGTCGTGCTTCTGAGGAAGAGCTATCTGCTGTATGTCTCCATTCTTTACTTTGCTGGATATTGACTCACTGAATTTTATTCTGATTTTAAGTGTCATCTTTTACCAGAATTTCAAGCTGGAATGGTACGTTCCTTTATACTTTGGACTTATCTGCTGAAGATCCGGCATTGACTGTCTGTCCTTTATTAATGCATGTTTTAAGTACTTTCTGACAAAATCCCTCATTGTCAAAAAAATTGGATATTTGACACCTGATTGTTTGCTATATATTCCCCAACTTGCTTGGAGTTGAGGTGTAATAGTAGTTGTGTATCGTTTCCTATATTTTCTTATAACTGTGTTATTGCAAATTTTGATTTCTGTCGAATTGTTCTTTTCCTTTTTCTTTTCTTTTTTGGTATTAGACAATGATATCCTTTTTATGTGAAACTTAATGAGAAGAATTTACCCGCTTTAGTTTCCATTCTGCTGTCTGTAATAGCACATGTATCAGTATTTGTGGTGACTGTCAGGATTCTTATTCAATTTTTTGTCATTGTTCCAGGTTTTCGAGAAGGCCCTACAGTGCACTTTCTCAAGCTTTGAAGAGGTTAGGACATATCTGCCTTTTATTGTTATTAGTAGTCAAATTTTTCTCCGCTCATTCCTGTGCAGTATGTCTACTATGTTATGGTGCAAAACTACATAGGTCTTCTGGTGCATCCTTTGGACTGTTCCTTTACTTCTATTGCCTGTTATTGAGGTGATGCAATATTAGATTTAACTACTGCTGACAATTTGCTGTTAATTTTGAATTGCAACTTAGTATTTGATAGAACTTCAAAATGAATAAAAGATTCACTGTATGGCAACATATGCAAATTTCAGTAATGAAATTTGCTCTATGTTCTCATCGGGCACTTATTAGGGTGGAGCAATATATTATTTCTTTGCTGAAGCCAAATTTTAGCTTTTGGACAATGCAATTGCTGCAATAAAGTCTGATGCTCATGGAAGTTTGTCAGTGACCTGTTCGTCCAAAATAAACATTGTAGAGAACTAGCAGAAGTTAACTCATCCTGTGTCTCTTGATCAATGAAACTTTTATTTGTTAGGAAGCATTGATGTGAATACTTGCTGGTTGCTGTATCCCATGGTCTCCTTTTTGACATTTAAGAGAGAATGCCCACTTCTGAAAACAAGGAATATTCGTAGATGTTTCTGCAAATTAAGTTGCTATATCTTAGGATCGATTTTATAGAGTTGGTTCTAACCTTTAGCTGCATTGTGTTTTAGGGACTAAATGCACAGTTCATTAGATTATAAATCAATTGATGTTTGTTGCAGTATCTTGATGTATTTCTCACAAGAGTCGATGTCTTAAGGCGGAGGTTTTCTTTGTTGGAATCTGGGGCTGAAAGCAGCGACTTAGATTATATAATTATACGGGAAACTTTTCAGGTACACTTTCTAATTACTGAAGAGTTTTGACCCCCTCTTGGTGTTTACCTTTGCCCTGGATTTCAGTTTTAGCTTTTGTTTGCTTTGCTGTTGATTCTTGCCTTCAAAGGACTTAACACAACATCTATATCTGATTTTTTAATAAGGTATATAAGTTTATTAATGATGGTAAAATTTCCTGTATACAAGCAGTAAACCAAAAGGGTAAATTGGTTAATGAAAGCATGAAGGGTTAAACAGGCTCTTTGTACAGCAAGAACAACCAACTATGCTTGGTTTATGAACCACAATGGTGGTGCTTTTGTATTCTCAACTCCCCATCTGTGTAAGCTTTAAATAGATCCAATGTTTGGTTCAATTTTTTTTTAATCATTAAAAAGAAGGGTTGGCTCAACTTGATACTTTTGCAAATGGCATGTAGTGATGTCTACTTTCACAGTTGACTGCTTAAATAACAATTTTGTGTGTCCAAGAATTAGTCTTGACACGATTCTTAATGTTTCTTGCAATACTTTTGAATTTTTCTGTTAATCCTTCTTCTATTGTCTCCTATTCTTTTCTTTGGACTTCCACAATTTCTGATATTTGGGAGTGTGACATGACTTGCTATACATCCACATTTCAGCTTGACTAATGTGTTTCCGATTTTTCCGTCTCAATGGATTCTCAATTTCCTAATTTCAAGCTTCGCCTGCTCATCTCCTTGCCAGTATTATAGAACTCAAAATAGTTAACATGACATTCTTCTGCACTTTCTTATCACTAAAATATTCAACATTTAATTTTGGTCTTTCCCCTGATGAAATTAAGAGTTCCGCATTAACTCTATCTCAATAGTCATGTTAGGCCAACTGCAGTTCGATTTGTAATTGAAACTTTTTATACCATTCACCATCTTAATTGTGCAATCATCCTTGATATTCATTCAAGTCTTTCTGATCTGTTGTAAGAAATGATTCCTTTTCTACATAACCCAACAATGAAACCTTTTTTTGGGTAAAGAAACCCACAGTATAACTAAAGGTACTCTCTTTCCTTTTCTTCCAGCGTGCGTCAGATTATTTGTCTCCACATCTGAAGAATACAGAAAGTTTATTGCGGATGTATAGATATTGGACCCGGTTAGAATCAACTCTGGGGAAAGATTCAGCTGCAGCTCGTGGTGTCTGGGAGAGCCTGCTTAAAATCAGGTTTTCATGAGATGTTCCCTTGTTCCATTTAGAGACATCAACATGCTTAAATTTAATGTTTTGATCCAAGCTTCTTTCTTGTATTTTCTTTGTTGTAATGTGGCTTGTTTTGCAGCGGATCTACGATAGAGGCCTGGCAAGGATACATAACTATGGAAGTTGAGATGGGTAATATTAATGAAGCACGATCCCTCTTTAAGAGATGCTACAGTAAACGATTTCCTGGGACTGGCTCCGAGGTATCTTCTTGTAACAAAATCGCTTAAATCATGCTGTCAAATTCTACCTCCTATGAGGACTATCACCTCTAGCTTGTTGGTTGTGAAACTGTTGAACCATCTGTTAACAGTACCTATAACATGTTCACTTAATTTTCCTCAAACTACATCACGCATCATCTCTTGGTTCAGTTGAATCTGATCCTTCTGTACTTTAGCAAAGAGTTCCGTTAGGGCTAGGGAAAATTTTCAGTTATGATCTTATTAATTATATATTTTTGGAACAGTCAATTTGGAAACAAATTTGGGGCCATGAAAAGTAACTTTTATCTGCAATACTTTGTGTGTTTGAGGTACGCAAGTCTCTTTGTGCTTTGAAGCATGATTTTTGTCACATCGGCCCAATCTAATAAAGTCTCTTAAGAGAAGAAATGTGCACCTTATACCCGAGAAATACCTCTTAATTAATTAAGTACCATCGATTATGCTATTAGTGTGGAAACATACTTTAAGAATGAAAGTATGCCAGAAATCTTTTTGGTTTCAAGCAATTTTCTAATAATTTGGTAAAAATGGGAGCAAAATCAAGAAGATTCCTGCTGGATGCTTTATTTGGCTCCATTTTGTGCTATCCTCTATGTGTATCTGTTATATTTTATCTTTTACTGGATCATCCTTTGCAGCCTAAGTTGCTATTCATTTTGAATTAGATGATACCTTCTTCTAAAAAACAGAATCATTCAGGACATATGCAATTCATGGATTCGCTTCGAGAGAGAGTATGGTGCACTTGAAGACTTTGACCTTGCCGTTAAAAAGGTAAACAGTTTAATGTCATTGCATCTAGAGTTCGCTCATAAGTGTGTTAATTCGTGCTTCAGTTGAAAGTAAGGTATGATGATACAGGGAGCAGTCCTTTATGTGCTATAGAAAAATATTTCATATCTCTCTGATGCATTCTAATTACTCAAGATTAGTAATTATGCTAACTCTGTTCCATGAGCAATATAAAGAAAATTAGAAATTTAGTTATCTGCCTAATGTTGCCTAAAGCCTTATAGCTTGCGTCAGTGACGGAATTATGATTTTTCCTTTTTGGTGCAGTCACATTTTTGATGGAGCTACTCTTTTTGTGGTTTTTTTGGGTGCATCTGTTATTCCTTTTCTGATGTGAGAATTATCTGTTCCGAGTATCTTATTGGTGGATTTTGAGTAAGAATTTTATTTCTGATGGATCTGCTTCTCCTTTCTCCTATTGTCTCAGGTCACTCCTCGCCTTGAAGAACTGCAGTTATTCAAGTTACAAGAGGCTGAGAACATTGGTCTGCCAGCAGATGATAGAAACAATTCCTCGAGGAAAAATGTGCGTGAAAAGAGGAAGCCAGTATCAAATTTAATTGAAGAACAATCTCCTGCTAAACGTCACAAAGATAAAGCTAAGAATGTTAAGATCATTTCTGAAGATGGTAAAGGCCAAGCTAAAGACTCAGTGAAGGTAAATAATACTAATCCAGATGTGGATGCCAGCAAACCAGCGAGTGGAAGCAAAAAAGAAAACAAAGATGTTTCTTCCGGAAAACCAAAGCAGTATAATGACCAGTGTACTGCATTTGTATCTAATCTTAACCTCAAGGTAAGTTGTATGTTGGTGTTTCTTGAAGTTTAAATACTCCTGAACGAAATTACTTGCCTTAGCGGAATTCAGTTAATTGGTTGTTTGTTACTGAGACAGGCAACATATGACGACCTACGCAGATTCTTCAGTGATGTTGGAGGAGTGGTTGCTATACGAATATTAAATGACAAGTTCACTGGAAAGTCAAGGGTATCTCTCTTTCTCTAGACATACACACATCAACAGATTTAGTTTATCCGTACCTGCTTAGTCTCAACTCTGCCGTGTTAAAAGCAGCTTCTCTTTTGCTAACATTATTAGAAACACTTACCCTCTAGTTTTTATTATGAGACCGAGACAAGTTTTGATGATCATTGAAAGTTCCCCTTGTATTTGTATTTTATTTTTATTTTTATTTTCCGCTACTCCCTGATTCCTATTTTATGAGATACTTTATTATCTGGAAAGTCAAACAGTTTTTCTTTTATTTTTGCCAACAATTTTACCCTTACTTAAAATTTCTAAACATTGTGCGTTCTGGAACTTCTATAAAAGTTCTTAATATGTGAATATTTTTTGCAAAAAGTCAAGGAGTCAATGTATAAAATAACAACAAGGTATCGCATGGTGTGTCTTCAAGACAAGGTATCGCACTACGTCTTGCTTCAGCTTTTTTCACTGGTTTTGCACATTCTTATTAGTTCCGTTCTCTACCTTAATGTCATTGCTTCATAGATACCTCTTCATTTCGTGCCAACGCTTGGATAAGACAACTGATGTGTAACACAGTGAAATGCTTATTGATGCAAAGATTATTCCTTTTTGGTGCATACTTGCTATTGTAATTTCAATTTTCAAGGACAACGTGAAAATTAGATGTCTGACTTACTTCGGCCTCTGCCATTTAATTTGGGGGGGAATACAATTTTTTTTATGGATAAGATTAAAGGAAGAAAAATGAGAAGAGCAAAATTGTCATTTGAGACCCATATTTAGTCACCTGCATTGGGTTGGAATGCACAAACATCTAGCTAAGTGAACAGCTTGTATGGACACAGAGCTCGAACCTCCAGCAATTTTGAAGTTTCACGACCACTGAGAATGCAATCATCACAAATCAAATAAATGAATCTGACTAGATCGTTGACCTAGATTGGTCAATGGGTTATTACAATTGATTAGTTTTTTGAAGTTCTTGAAATTCATGGACTTGTGCATAGAGTTGAACATTTCTGATCTATATTAGATGTGTTGTCATAATTGTTTTCTTTCTTGGACATGTTAAGGGATTGGCTTATGTGGATTTCTCGGATGACAAACACCTGGCTGCAGCCCTGGCAAAAAACAAGCAGACCTTGCTTGGGAAGAGATTGAGCATTGCTAAGTCAGATCCCAAAGGCAGAAAAAAAGGAAGCGATTCTCATGGTGTGTCTTCAAGACAAGGTATCGCACTACGTCTTGCTTCAGCTTTTTTCACTGGTTTTGCACATTCTTATTAGTTCTGTTCTCTACCTTAATGTCATTGCTTCGTAGATACCTCTTCATTTCGTGCCAACGCTTGGATAAGACAACTGATGTGTAACACAGTGAAATGCTTATTGATGCAAAGATTATTCCTTTTTGGTGCATACTTGCTATTGTAATTTCAATTTTCAAGGACACGAAGGTCCCTCCACCCCCACCCCCACCCCCTCTTTCTGGTTTCCTCTGCTGGTTCTTGAATACATTTCAAGTATGGACTTTTAATGTTTCTCCCTTTTTTGGAAGCTCTTGTTGTCTTGTTCTCCTCTTTTTGGATTTCCTTGGTCTTTCTGCTGTGTGCTTTGATAGCTAGTTCTGATATCTTCTACCATCACTTCTATATTTTGGCTTGTGCAATGGCTCACTATTTTGCAGCTTTTATTGGTATTTAGCACCCGATGTAGCTTACTGCAGAATGAACTACATTATAACAATGTTCATTGCTCTGCATGTTTTATGTCTTACTTTCTTTTTAAAATGCTCTTCATGTGTTACGAATGTTGGCGAAGCTTGTCAGCATTTCTATTAATTGCATATTTTTGTCTATTGTCTCGCTGCGACCACATGCTGATAGGGTTAAAATGGCAGGTGAAGGTGCTGAACAAATTACTGAGAGTTCAAAATCAGGTGCCAAGGATTCTGCTGAAGGTTCCAAGGAGGGTAAGGGGCATCAGGGGCAACCTTCTAGTCATCAGCGGGCATCTAATATCCAGCTCAAAGGTAAGAATACGTTTGCAGTGCCCAGAGCTGTCAGGCCCCTTGGTTGGGTTGACAAAGATAAACCCAAATCAGAAGAAACTGATGCTGCGGAAGATGAAATTCCTAAATCCAATGATGAATTTCGGAAAATGTTCATTAAATCTTGACATAACTAGAAAGGTAAAAAATCACCTAAATATAGTCGTGTATGTTGTGATTAGGATGTCAACTTCAGTAAGCTCTCTATAGAGTTGCGTATCATCGGTTTTTTAACCTGTTATGAGTATATTATGAAGTTGAAAGTTTATGATCTGCCAGCCAGTTCTAAATTCAACATTTTTGAAGGTTCACGATTGAGTTTATGACCGGTGGATGTTAGGTCACAGTTATGTGGAAATCCTTTGACGGTTGGATCCTGAAGCGCGGTAAATTAATGTTTGTGTTGTAATAGTAAAATCCCGGTTTTGTAATTGCTCGTAAAATTGTTTTGAGACATAATTCTGGAAGTTTCCACAGTTAAACAGGAGCCGCTAAGAGCAGTTAATCAACACTCGGTGTCTGCACTAAATAACAAACATATGTCACCATAAAACTAAATTAACAAAATATATTAAAATGTGTACTTTTATGTGAATATATTTCTTAATCATGATTAACTGATGTTGTATAGTGTAAACAATGAATTCCTCGAAGCTTATTGCCACTTTGGAAGTTTGAGTAGCGTTCTGGACCTCTTTTCGAACTGGCATTGCTTTGCTAATTTGCTAACTATTGATCTGGAAAAATAGAGCATAGGTTATCAAAAAAGTTTCCTATCTAATAAAGAAATCGTAAAATTTGCGATTCCCGCTCTTTACGTTTCAAAAACTTTCACTTTAGACTGTTGGGTGACAGGAGAAGAAATTATTGAGTGGGGCAGAGAGGTTTTGATCATCAAAACAGAAAACTATGTAAAACATGACAAGTCTACGGAAGTTGCAGTTGCAGGGATACCATGTCTAATCTGAAACTGTGGTGGTTTTCTTACACGACAAAAACAAATCTGACATTTGGAGTAACCAATGCACACCAACATAATCGGATGAAAACATAGCCTTCAAATGACTTCTCTGACCAAAGTTAAATGTTTTGGTGGACCACGCTGGTGTTACCCTTAAAATTTTCAAAATTTACTGGGTACGAAGTTTTAAGAGTTTAAATTGTGCGAACTTATATGAATACAACATATTTCCAAAACACATTTAATCTTCATATAAAAAATTTAATTGGAACCCGAGGCGGACCTTTGTGGTAAAGAGAGGGGTCACCCCCACATGCAAAATTCGACAACTTTTTTATTTATACATGTATATAAATAGTAATATATTAGTAATAGCACCTTATATATAGAGTAAATTTTGATTGAATACAAAAATGCATTCGCGACCTTCAAATTCTAGCTCCACTTCTGAATTTGGACTCCACCCCAACATCTCAGTCAAAACCGCTATAGGCAAATTATCTAATTGAGATTGTGTTACCATTTGCCACAATGATCACTGCATAATAGCATTATTTAAGAGTTTATTAGTCATTTACTTGTGGCTTTTTCATAAAGTTCTATACGTTAAGTGTTTCCCTGTGCCGGTTTTATGTGTACATTATTAATGATTTTCTTCGTAAACACACAAAAACAGTAGATTGAGCTTTGTATGATGGGAATTGAATAGTTTCAAAAGTTTAACAGAGCATACAGAAATATACTCTCATCCCCCAGCCCCATAATTATTTAAACTGTGCAAAGTGCAAAGACATATTAAGAAAAGCCGTAGTAGAAAAGTTTGTTTTCTGAGGTTGTAGGCAATTCCCATACGGGCAAAAGCGATGTTTATAAGCAAAGAATATCTGTATATTGCTGCAGCGTGCATTCACTTACTTTTAAGAAAAGAAAACACTGTGCATGTTTAATTATCACTTTCTTGGATCACTCAATTATATCCTCCTTCCCACTGTATTAATCTCAGCTTTCTAAACCACACTCATTTCTCTTTGCTCTTTAGTTAGTTGCATTATGCATTCTGTCTCTCCCCCTTTCCCTCACCCTAAAACACACACACACACACACACACACAAATAAATACTTAAGGCAGCCAAAGTCACCCAAACCAAATGTTAGAGGGTTTGTAAAGAAAAAGGGAAAGCATATAAATAAGGGGTTTGGGGGAGGGTGGGATGTTGTGTCAAATCTTAAAAGTTACTCTTGAATATGAAATTAAATGCATGTGTAAGGGGAATCTATGTGCCCGTTTGGACATAAAATTTGATAGAAGATTTTTTCAAAAAAATTTCACTTTTTTCGAAATTAACGTTTGTTCATAAAATTTTCAATTTTCACTTGAAGATGCATTTTCAAAATTTTCACACAAATCACTCACAAAACTTCAAAGACAATCCAAACTAAAATTTATGTCCAAACACAACCCTTTTTTTCACAATTTTTTCGAATTTTACAATTCTTATGTCCAAACTCCTACTAAGTAGCCCAATTAGTTGGTTACCGAATTTTTACCAATTGGTGAGTGTTCGGTTCTTTACCTTATAATTTTCTTCCCTATTTTCCCTTTCCATACTCCTAGTATAATAAAAAAAAATTAAAGGAAAAAGTTCATGTACAAGACCGGTGTGTGTATATATATTCACAGACTTATTCTAAAAGGATATTTTCTTCTTAAAATAGTTTAATTCATGCATTGTTAATACAAGAATTTTATTTTACATTTCATTTCTTGTAAAATAATACATAAATTCCTACGTAACATAATACCGGTACTATTTAATACTGTCAACTAAACGCTACATTAGTTGTATGCCTTTTATTTTTCTTATACGTCAAGTTGTATTACTGTATGCATGATTTTATGCTAGGATTAACTATCTTAAACCATCAAGCAATGATGGATGTAGCCCTGGTGCTATTGGTTCAACATAATATTTTTTATACGAAATATATATATATATATATGGAAAACAATAATAATTTTATAAATATTAAAATAAAACAATAAGAAAAAGAATAATATTGCAAGGAAAAGAGAGGTAATTCTTATTGAATTTTGGGATAATTTACAATGGGGTAAGACCCCTCTATTTATAGGGAAAAAATGACTTAGCCACAAAGTAACAAACTCTCTAATAGATAGGTATTCACTCTAATTACAATTCTATTCATAACACTCCCCCTTGAATGTCTACTCAATAAATAATGTGCCTCGTTAAAACCTTAACTAAAATAAACTCAGTGGGAAAAAAAATTCTAGTAAAGGAAAAAAGAGTACACATGTTTAGTAATACGCATTTTGGTTGCCTCGTTAAAACCCTTGCAAGGAAAATCCAGTGGGACAAAACCTTGTAAGGGAAAAAGAGTGCAACGCTTATTAACTCCCCCTGATGAGCGCATCATTTCACATCCTTGAGCTTTCGCATCCCGATCTTGTACACTAGCTTCTTGAAGGTTGACGTCGGTAGAGATTTTGTGAACAAGTCAGCCATATTATCACTTGAACGTGTCACGACCCGAAATCCCACCTTCAGGCCGTGATGGCATCTAACATTGAACCCGTTAGACAAGCCAACGTTACTAGTTATTCCGATTTATTCCTTTGTTATTTAGCATTAAAAAAAAAGACATATAAGAACAAATAAAAATGAGAATGCAGAAGGTAAGAAATTCAACAACTTAAATAATAAATCTTACGAAATTTCTCTAAACATATCCCCAAAACTGGTGTCACAATTTCACGGAACAGTCTAAGATTTTTCTAAATATAATGGTTTGAAACAAGTAATTACAACTGTCTTGGAACTACTGAAATAAGACAGAAAATGAGAGAAAAGAGTAGGAGATGACGCCAAGGCCCACGAATGTCTGCGGGACTACCTCAATGTCGCATGTGTGGACTGAAGGATACTCCCTCTGCTAGTGTCCACTAGGTCCGGCTGCGTAATCTGAACAACATAAAGAAGTGCAGGTGTAGCATCAGTACAACCGACCCCATGTACTGAGTAAGTGCCGAGCCTAACCTCGGCGAAGAAGTGACGAGGCTAGACACAACAACAATAAAATACCTGTACGGTGCTACAATAAATAACAGGGAAGTAACAGTTAAGTACGAAAGGACAGGGGACATATACTGGGGAAACAAGAGAGAATAATAATGAAATACATGAACAAAGCAAACGATATAACAGAATGAAAGTCAACAGGAAGAACAACACAAACAATTATGTACACGGCATCACCCTTCGTGCTTTTACTCTCATCCTTACTGAAACAAGTGCACGACATCACCCTTCGTGCTTTTACTCTCATCCTCACAATGCAATAAATAATAAAAGGGCACGACATGATCCTTCGTACTTATAAATGTGAAATCATGGCACGACATCACCCTTCGTACTTTTACTCTCATCCACACAATGCAATAAATAAATAAACGGGCACGACATGATCCTTCGTGCTTATAAATGTAAGATCATGGCACGGTATCACCCTTCGTGCTTTTACTCTCTTCCTTACTATGCAATGAATGAAAGGAATACACGGCTTCACCCTTCGTGCTTTACACTCTTCCTCACCCAATCAACAACAAACAACAACTTGGCAAGGAAGTCAGCAGTAGAAAAATACAATTCATAACCACCCAGCAAGGGGATAACAACCAAAATGATACCGCCCGACAAGGGATTCAACTATAACCAATCTCATACGAGTATATATATAACTTAATGAACTCAATCCTCCACTGAAACAACTTATCACAAATCCTTAATCACGTATTCTCAGCAATTGAATAACTTCCAAAACGATTCTACTTCATAACACAATAAAGATCGAAGTAAAAACATGTAATACATCAAAACCGACTCACGGGCATGCTTGAAAAACAATATATAGGTACTCGCCACCTCACCTATACATTGAACATGATAGAAACATGTAGCACGTACGACTAAACACCTATTCCCTCAATCTAAAGTTAGGCCAAACACTTACCTCGGCTCCAAGAATGCAAATCAAGCCTCAAACACCGCTTTTCCTCTCGAATCCGACTCTGAAACAATCGTATCTATACATAATCGACTCAATAATATCAATAATTATTCAACAATTCAATTCTAAAGCCTAATTATAGATTTTCCATCATTCTTCCAAAAATTCCAAAATTTGCCCCCGGGCCCGCTTGGTCCAACACACGAGGTTCGGACCAAAATCCGATCACCCATTCCCCCACGAGCCCGAATATACAACTTATTTTAAAATCCGACCCCAAAACGAGGTTGAATTCCCAAAAATTTGAAAAGCCCTAACTCTACCCAAATTCTCAATTTCTACCCTTAAATTCCCTGTTTTTAGGCCTAGAATCTAATATTAGTTGATGAAAATGGAAGAAAATGGAGTTAAGAACACTTACCTATGAAGATATGGAGGAAAAGCTCTTCAAAAATCGCCTAAGGGATGTGGGGAAGAAGGAGGGTTGTGAAATATGGTGAAAATCTCGTAAGAATTCTGTTTTGGGTCTTTAAAAAAATCACTGGGCAAATACACTATGCGTTAGCGACCCCTTGGTCGCGTTCGACAGTGTTAGCAAGACCGACCTATGTGTTCACGTGCTAAGGGCCACGTTCGCATAGGCCTAACACTACCCAGCCCCTCAGAACCCCTTTATGCCTGCGCGTTCGCGTCTCTAACCCCGCGTTTGCACTGAATAAATTTCACCCTGATCCCTACACCCCACTTTACCCTGTGCCTTCGCACTCCCTTGAGTGCGTTCACATAGGGTATTTACCTGTACACCAGAAAACAATAATTACACCAGATTTTCTAAGGCAATTTGCACTCCGACGCCTACCCGAAACTCACCCGAGCCCTCGGGGCTCAAAACCAAGTACACACACAACCTCTAAAACATCCTACGGAATTATTCGAGTAACCAAAACACCAAAATAACATCATAACACTGAATTAAACTTCAAAATCTATAGAATACCTCAAAACTTCATTAACTTTCAAATTTTCCCATTTTCGATCCGAATCCCGTCAAACGAAGTCCGTTTATTACCAAACTTCACAGATAACTCATATAACACATATTGAACCTGTTCCGGGCTCCGAAACCACAATACAAGCCCGATTTCACAGGTTTCACATCAAATCTCATTTTCAAAAACTTTTATATTTTTCAGAAAATAATTTTCTTCAAAAATTCATTTCTCGGACTTGGAACCTCGGAATTTGATTCCGGGCATACCCCCAAGTCCCATATTTTCCTACGGACCCTCCGGGACCGTCGAATCGCAGGTCCGGGTCCGTTTACCAAAAATGTTGACCAAAGTCAACTTTATTAGAATTTCAACACAACAATATCATTTTTATCAATTCCTCACATAACGGCTCCCCGGATATATGCCCGGGATGCGCATGCAAATCAAGATGAGATATAAGGAGGTTTTCACGGCCTCAGAACACAGTTTTAGTTAAAATTACACGGGATGACCTTTTGGGTCATCACAATCTCCACCTCTAAAACAACCGTTCGTCCTCGAACGGACATTGAAAGGTACCTGAACGGGGAAATATGGGGATATAGGCTCCGCATATCGGACTCGGACTCCCAGGTAGTTGCCTCAATAGGCTGACCTCTCTACTGAACACGAACCGAAGGATAACTCTTCAATCTCAACTTACGAACCTGCCGAGCTAATATGGCTACCGACTCCTCCTTATAAGACAAATCCTTGTCCAACTGGACACCACTGAAGTCAAGTACATGATATGGGTCCGCAATATACCTCCGAAGCATAGATACATGAAACACCGGGTGCACGACTGACAAACTAGGTGGCAAGGAAAGTCTGTAGGCCACCTCTCCTACCTTATCCGGAATCTCAAATGGACCAATGTACCTAGGGCTCAACTTGCCCTTCTTTCTGAACCTCATCACGCCCTTCATGGGCGATACCCGAAGAAATACCCGGTCTCCTATCATAAATTCCAAATCTCGAACTCTGTGATCCGCATAACTCTTCTGCCTGGACTGAGCTGTACGACGTCTATCCTGAATGATCTTCACCTTGTCCAAGGCATCTTGGACTAACTCAGAACCCAACAATCTAACCTCTCCCGGCTCAAACCATCCGACTGGAGACCGGCACCGCCTACCATACAACGCCTCATACGGAGCCATCTGAATGCTCGACTGGTAGCTGTTGTTGTAGGAAAACTCAGCTAAAGGCAAGAACTGGTCCCATCAACCACCAAAGTCAATGACACAAGCCCGCAACATATCCTCCAAAATCTGAATAGTACGCTCGGACTGTCCGTCCGTCTGAGGATGAAATGCTGTGCTCAAATCAACCTGTGTGCCCAACTCAGGCTGAAATACTATCTAGAAATGGGAGGTAAACTGAGTACCTCGGTATGAAATAATGGATACAGGCACACCATGCAATCGTACAATCTCTCTCATATAGATCTTTTCCAACTTCTCCGCTGAATACGAAACTGATACTAGGATGAAGTGCGCTGACTTGGTCAGCCTATCCACAATGACCCATACTGCACTAAACATCCTCTGAGTCCGTGGGAGTCCAACTATGAAATCCATGGTGATACGCTCCCACTTCCATTTGGGAAGCTCAATCTGCTGCATCAAACCACCGGGTCTTTGGTGCTCGTACTTAACCTGTTGACAGTTCAAGCACCGAGCTACATATGCTACAATATCTTTCTTCATTATTCGCCACCAATAATGCTGCCGTAAGTCCTGGTACATCTTTGCGGCGCCTGGATGAATGGAATACTGGGAACTATGGGCCTCCTGTAATATCAACTCACGAATGCCATCAACATCAGGTACGCAAATACGACCCTGCATCCTCAAGACTCCCTCATCATCAACTGTGACCTGCTTGGCACCTCTGTGCTGAACCGTATCTCTAAGCACACATAGATGACGATCATCATGCTGCATGTACTGAATACGATCATACAATGAAGAACGGGCCATGGTATGGGCCAAAACATTGCCAGTCTCAGAAACCTCCAATCTCATAAACCGATTGGCCAAGACCTGAACATCCAAAGCAAGCGGTCGCTCTCTGACTGATAGATAAGAAAGACTACCCATACTGGATGACTTCCGGCTCAAAGCATCGGCCACCACATTGTCCTTCTCCGGATGATAAAGAATGATAGTATCATAATCCTTCAGCAAATCTAACCATCTCCTCTGCCTCATATTCGACTCCTTCTGCTTGAACAGATACTACAAAATCTGTGATCCGTGAACACCTCACAGGACACACTATACAGATAATGCCTCTAGATCTTCAACGCATGAACAATAACTGCTAACTCCAGATCATGAACTGGATAGTTCTTCTCATGAACCTTCAACTGACGAGAAGCATAGGCTATAACCTTTCCATCCTGCATCAAAACTGCACCAAGTCCAACCCATGAGGCATCACAATACACGGTATAAGGCCCTGAACCAATCTGAAAAACTAACACCGGTGCCGTGGTCAAGGCTGTCTTGAGCTTCTGAAATGTGATGACCCAAAAGGTCATCTTGTGTAAATTTAGCAAAAACTGTATTCCGAGGCCCCAAAAGCCTTCGTTAATCTCACCTCAATGTGCGTGTATATCCCGGGCACGTAGCCGAGAAGCCCTTATGTGGAAATGTGTTAAACAATTGAATTGATGATAATTAATGCAATAAAGTTGACTTTGATCAACATTTTTGGTAAACAGACCTAGACCTGGACTCGTGATTTGACGGTCCCGAAGGGTCCGTAAGAAAATATGGGACCTGGACGTATGCCCGGAATCGAATTCCGAGGTCTCAAGTCCGAGAAATGAATTTTTAAAGGAAATTGTTTTCTGGAAATAATAAAGACTTTTGAAAATGAACTTTGATGTGAAATCTGTGTTACCGAGACCGTATTATGTTTTCGGAACCCGGAACAGGTTCAATATGTATTATGTGAGTTATCTGTAAAATTTGGAAAGAAACGGACTTGGTTTGACGTGTTTCAGATCAAAATTAAAAAAATTGATAGTTTATGAATTTTGAGGAAATTCTACGGATTTTTAGTTTAATTCATTGTTTTTGATGTTATTTTAGTGGTTTAATTACTCGAATAAGTTTGTAGGATGATTTTGAAGGCGTGCGTATATTTGGTTTTGAGCCCCGAGGGCTCGGGTGAGTTTCGGGTAGGTGTCGGGGTGCTAAACTTAGGAAATTTCTGGTGTTTTAGGCTGTATCTGGTGTCCAGCTATTTCCTTCTCTGTGATCGCGGTGTATTTCACGCGATCGTGATGTGAAATTAGGCGGGGTGGCTAATTTTATCTGCGCGATCGCAAGGAGCTGGGTGCGAATGCGGAGCTTTAGGGTTTAAGCTCTACGTGAACGCAACCCTATGTCCGTGATCGCGTAAATCTCCTGTGGGGTTGGGGGTTGGGTAGCAATTGTTCTGTGCGAACGCGTTCTTTCATTCGCGATCGCGTGGGTCCACGTCCGGGTTCTCTGCGATCGCGTGGGTCCACATCCAGGTTCTCTGCGATCGCGTGGGTCCACATCCGGGTTCTCTGCGATCGCACTCCTTACTTCGAGATCGCGTAAGTGTGAAGTCCAATACTCTCCGCGATCGCAGCCCTTCTGTCGCGATCGCGTAGGATAAATTCACCCAGTTATTTAATTGCTCAAAAA
Organism: Nicotiana knightiana; assembly: GCA_005239525.1. Lineage (NCBI taxonomy): Eukaryota > Viridiplantae > Streptophyta > Magnoliopsida > Solanales > Solanaceae > Nicotiana > Nicotiana knightiana. The sequence continues at coordinate 19,280 of MDKJ01183839.1, forward strand.
CAGAATACCCATTACGAGATTTTCATATCTTTCACTATTTTCTTCTTCTCCACTCTTCTTGGGCGAGTCTTAGGAGACCATTCCACCATAGCTTTATTGGTAAGTGTTCTTAACTCTAATTTCTTCCATTTTCCTTCATCAATCACTAGATTCTAGGTCTAAAAACATGGAATCAAGGGTAGAAATTGGGGGTTTTGGGTAGAGTTAGGGCTTTTGTAAATTTTGGGAATTCAACCTCATTTTGGGGTCGGATTTCAAAATAATTATATATTCGAGTTCATGGGGGAATGGGTTATCGGGTTTTGGTCCGAACCTCGAGTTTGGACCAAGCGGACCTAGGGCCGAATTTTGATATTTTTGGAAGAATTACGGGAAATGTATAATTAGGCTTTGGGATTGAGTTATTGAATAATTATTGATGTTATTAAGTCAATTATGTCTAGATATTATCGTTCCGGAGTTGGATTCAAGAGGAAAGGCCGTGATTGAGGCTTGACTTGCATTCTTGGAGCCGAGGTATGTGTTTGGCCTAACCTTAGCTTGAAGGATTAGGTATAGAGTCTTATTTGCTATGTGTAATTCATGTCCAACGTATAGGTGAAGTGACGGGTACCTATATGTTGTGGTCAAGCATGCCCATGAGTCGAATTTTGATGAATTATTTAATGTTCTTTGATATTCTCCGTGTTGTGTGTTATTGGGAACCTTGAAAGTGGTACCTTGAGGTTACTTCATGACGTAGAAAGTTATTGATTATGTGTTCGGTAGAGGATTTTACTGTTGACATTATACTTCTGAGTGAGATTGGTTATAGCTGAGTCCCTTGCGGGGACAGTAGAATTTTATTGATTATTTCTATACATTTGAAATGTCATATTGTTAAAATTTCATATCAATTGTTGCTTTTACACTCATCATGCACGAGGGAAAATTCCGTGCCGAGTGATTATTATTTATGCACGAAGGAACATTCCGTGCCGATGATTATTATTTATGCATGAGGGAACATTCCGTGCCGACGATTGTTATTTGTGCACGAGAGAACATTCCGTGCCGAGTGATTGTTATTTATGCACGAGGGAACATTCCGTGCCGATGATTATATTTATGCACGAGGGAACATTCCGTGCCGATTGATTATTATTTATGCGCGAGGGGACATTCTGTGCCGATTGATTAGTATTGATGCACGAGGGGACATTCTGTGCTGAGTCATTATTATCTATGCACGAGGGGACATTTCGTGCCGTGTGATTTTGAGGTTATACACGAGGGGTCATGCCGTGTTTTCTCCTGTCTATTTTACTTGTTCGGGCTGATATTCCTGTTTTACTTCTACATTTCCGTTAGTACTTGATTCTACTGTTTTAGCAAGTGTTGCCCCTCTTATCCCTAGCATGTTCTTCCCCGTAACTATATTCTTGTTTATTTTCTGCTATACTATTGAACTGCACATGTACAATTTGTTGTCGTGTCCTAGCCTCGTCACTACTTCGCCGAGGTTAGACTCGACACTTACTCAGTACATGGGATCGGTTGTACTGATGCTACACCTGAACTTCTTTATGTTGTGCAGATTATGCAGCCGGACCCAGTGGACATCGTTAGTGGGAGTGTCCTTCAGTCCATTCCAAACGACACCGATGTAGTTTCGCAAGCGTTCGTGGATCTCGGCATCCCTGTCTATCTTTCATTCTGTTATATATGTGTTTTCCAGACAGATACATCATTTTATTTTCAAACTGTTGTTTTTAGTCAAATCTTAGACTGGTTCGTGAGGTTGTGACTCCATTTCTGGGTTTTGTACTTAAAGGGATTTCTTCGTGATTAGCTATTGGTATTTAGATTTTGTTAATACTTCCGCACTTATCTCAATTATCTAGTCAGTGTTTGTTATTTTCACTTGTTAATAAATGAATTCAGTTAACACTTTGGTTTGCCTAGCGGGTGCAACGTTAGGTGCCATCACGACCCGAAGGTAGAATTTTGGGTCGTGACAAGTTAATATCAGAGCACTAGGTTGCTTAGGTTTCACAACTCACAGACAAACTTGGTAGAGTCTGAGGGATTGGTACGGAGACGTTTGTACTTATCCCCCAGAGGCTGCAAAGTTAGGAATAACTTCACTTTTTCTTCTTTCTTGTCATGCGATTTGAATTCTAAATGCTAATTGAGTTTCGATTCTATTCTCTCGCAGATGGCGAGAACGCGTGCTTCCTCATCTACCGATCAGCAACCCAATTCTCCTATTGCAGCTCCTACGAGGGGCCTAGGCCGAGGCCGTATTAGAGGCCAAGGCAGTGGCAGCCCCAATAGAGGACCCGCAGGTAGACTTTTCCGGTGAGGTTCCTACTCAGACAGTTCCAGTTGGACCAGCTCAGGTCCCAGAGGGGTTCATTGCCACCCCGGTGCTTCAGGATGCTCTAGTCCGCGTAGTGGGACTCATGGAGAGTGTGGCTCAGGCCGATCTTCTTCCTACTACACCAACTGTCTCTAAGGCTGGGGGAGGGACCCAGACTCCTACTACTCGCACGCCAGAGCAGCTAGGTTCTCAGTTCTAGACTTCGGCACCTCAGACGGCCAGAGTAGCTCAGCCGGGCATTATGGCCCCGGCAGTTGAGGGAGCAGCTATGTCAGTAGATGCTCTATGGAGAGTGGATAAATTCACCAAGTTATTCACTACTACATTTACTGGTGGACCATCAGAGGATCCTCAGGATTTCTTGAGCAGTTTCTATGAGGTTCTTCAGAACATGCGCATCGTCGAGTCCAATGGAGTTGATTTTTCTACTTTTCGTCTTTCGGGTTCCTCAAGACTTGGTGGAGAGACTATTGCTTGACCAGGCCAGCTGGGTTTGCACCATTGACTTGGGCTCAGTTCTCCGAGTTATTCGTGGGGAAGTTCCTTCCAGTTACTCAGATGGAGGATCTTCGGAGGCAGTTTGAGCGCCTCCAGCAGGGATCTATGTCTGTCACTCAGTACGATACCAGGTTCATCACTCTAGCTCGGTATGCTATTATGATACTCCCTACTGATCGTGAGAGAGTGAGTAGGTTTATTGAGGGTTTGGCTCATCCCATCAGGATTCAGATGGCCAAGGAGTCAGGTACTGATATTTTATTCTAGGATGCGGCCAAATGTGGCCAGGAGGATTGAGATGGTTATGTCATAGGGTGGTGGTCAGGGGCTGACAAGAGTCTCCGTCACTTCGGTCGAATTAGTGGAGCCTCATCTGGGGGCAGGGATTCTTAAGGCAGAGTTCATCCTCCCAGACCCTATCAGTCGGCACTTCAAGTAGCTCACAGTGCACTACCAACTCCTATTAGTGCACCACCGGCACCTATCAGTGCACCGCCGCTTCAGAGCTTCCAGGGTGGTTACCAGGGTCGACAGGGCCAGTTCCAGAGTTAGTATCCACATTAGTAGAGGCCTTGTTATTCTTGTGGTGGTTTGGGGCATATTTCCAGGTTTTGCCCCCGAGGTTCTAGTGGGTCTCAGTAACAGGGTTCTCGTGCCATTGTTTCCGCATTAGGCGCACCCCCACCCCCTCAGCCAGCTAGGGGTGGCGGTCGGGGTGCCAGAGGTGGAGGTCAGACTCATAGAGGTGGAGGACATTCCACGAGAGGTAGAGGTCAGGCCGCAGGGTCGACCCAGAGATGCTCAGGTTGGAGGGGCTCAACCCCGGTGCTATGCTTTTACTGCCAGGCCTGATGCAGTTATTACAGGTACGATTTTAGTTTGCAGCCGAGAGGCTTCGGTGTTATTTGATCCGGATTCTACATTCTCCTATGTGTCTTCATATTTTGCCCCTTATTTGAGTATGCCCCGTGATTCCTTGAGTACTGTTGTGCATGTGTCTACACCGGTGGGTGATTCTATAGTGGTAGATCGAGTCTACCGTGCTTGCTTAGTAGTTATTGGTGGTCTGGAGACTCAAGTTGATCTTTTGCTTCTTGATATGGTTGACTTTGATGTTATATTGGGGATGGATTGGTTATCCCCCTATTATGCTATTCTGGACTATCATGCCAAGACAGTGACCTTGGCCTTGCCGGGGGTGCCTCATTTGGAGTGGAGGCGGACTCCTAGTCATTCTTCTAGTAGAGTTATTTCTTATATGAAGGCTCGACGCATGGTCGAGAAGGGTTGTTTGGCCTATCTGGCCTATGTTTGTGATTCTAGCGCTGAGGTTCCTTCCCTGGAGTCTGTGCCCGTGGTTCATGGATTTCCAGAGGTATTCCCTGCTGACCTGCCGAGTAACAGGGATATTGATTTTTGTATTGAGTTAGCTCAGGGAACCCAACCTATTTCTACTCCACCGTATCGTATGGCCCCGTCGGAGTTGAAGGAGTTGAAGGATCAGTTGCAGGATTTGTTGGATAAAGGCTTCATTAGGCCTAGTGTTTCTCCTTGGGGTGCCCCAATATTGTTTGTCAAGAAGAAGGATGGCTCGATGAGGATGTGTATTGACTACCAGTAGTTGAATAAGGTTACTATTAAGAACAAGTATCCTTTGCCGAGTATTGATGATTTATTCGACCAACTTCAGGGTGCTTCAGTGTTTTCCAAGATTGACTTGAGATCTGGTTACCATCAGCTGAGGATTAGGGCGTCTGATGTCCCTAAGACAGCCTTTCGCACTCGTAATGGGCATTATGAGTTCTTGGTGATGTCTTTTGGGTTGACAAATGCCCCTGCTGCTTTTATGGAGTTGATGCACCGCGTGTTCATGCCTTATTTGGACTCATTTGTGATTGTTTTCGTTGATGATATTTTGATTTACTCCCGTATACGTGAGGAGCATGAGCAGCACCTTCGGGTCGTCCTCCAGAATTTGAGGGATAGTCAATTGTATGCAAAATTTTTCAAGTGTGAGTTCTGGTTGAGTTCAGTTGCATTTCTAGGCCATGTGGTATCGTCATAGGGTGTTCAGATGGATCCCAAGAAGGTTTCAGCAGTCAGATATTGGCCTAGACCCACCTCAGCTACAGAGATCCGGAGTTTCTTGGGCTTAGCAGGTTATTATCGCCGGTTTGTGGAGGGATTTTCATCCATTACAGCTCCGATGACCAGGTTGACTCAGAAGAGTGCTCAGTTCAGGTGGTCTGATGAGTGTGAGGCGAGCTTTCAGAAGCTCAAGACAGCCTTGACCACGACACCAGTGTTAGTTTTGCCCAAGGTTCAGGACTGTATATCGTGTATTGTGATGCTTCACGGGTAGGGCTTGGTGTAGTGTTGATGCAGGATGGCAAGGTTATAGCCTATGCTTCTCGTCAGTTGAAGGTTTATGAGAAGATCTATCCAGTTCATGACTTGGAGTTAGCAGCTATTGTGCATGCATTGAAGATTTGGAGGCATTATTTGTATGGTGTGCCATGTGAGGTGTTCACGGATCATAAGAGCTTACAATATCTGTTCAAACAGAAGGAGTTGAACATGAGGCAGAGAAGATGGTTAGAGTTGCTGAAGGATTATGATATTTACCATTCTTTATCATCCGGGGAAGGCCGATGTGGTGGCCGATGCTTTGAGCCGGAAGTCAGCCAGTATGGGTAGTCTTGCCTATTTATCAGTCGGAGAGCGACCTCTTGCTTTGGATGTTCAGGCTTTAGCCAACCGATTTATGAGATTGGAGGTTTCTGAGACTGGCAGTGTTTTGGCCCATACCGTAGCCTGTTTTTCATTATATGACCGTATTCGGGCCAGGCAATATGATGATCGCCATTTATGTGTTCTTAGAGATAGATTCAGGCACGGAGATGCCAAGCAGGTTACGATTGATGATGAGGGAGTTTTGAGGATGCAGGGTCGTATTTGTGTACCTGATGTGGATGGTATTCGTGGGTTGATACTTCAGGAGGCCCATAGTTCCCGGTATTCTATTCATCCGGGCGCCGCAAAGATGTACCAGGACTTGCGGCAGCATTATTGGTGGCGGAGGATGAAGAAGGATATTGTAGCTTATGTAGCTCGGTGCTTGAACTGTCAGCAGGTTAAGTACGAGCACCAGAGACCCGGTGGTTTGATGCAGCAGATTCAGCTTCCCGAGTGGAAGTGGGAGCGTATCACCATGGACTTTGTAGTTGGACTCCCACAGACTCAGAGGATGTTTGATGCAGTATGGGTCGTTGTGGATAGGCTGACCAAGTCAGCGCACTTCATTCCAGTATCAGTTTCGTATTCAGCAGAGAAGTTGGCAAGGATCTATATGAGAGAGATTGTTAGACTGCATGGTGTGCCCATATCCATTATATCAGACCGAGGTACTCAGTTTACCTCCCATTTCTGGAGAGTATTTCAGCGAGAGTTGGGCACACAGATTGATTTGAGCACAACATTTCATCCTCAGACGGACGGGCAGTCCGATCGTACTAGTCAGATTCTGGAGGATATGTTGCGAGCTTGTGTTATTGACTTTGGTAGTTCATGGGACCAGTTCTTTCCTCTAGCTGAGTTTGCCTACAACAACAGCTATCAATCGAGCATTCAAATGGCTCTGTGTGAGGCGTTTTATGGTAGAGGGTGTCGGTCTCCAGTCAGATGGTTTGAGCCGGGAGAGGCTAGATTGTTGGGTTCTGAGTTAGTCCAGGATGCCTTGGACAAGGTGAAGATAATTCAGGATAGACTTCGTACAACTCAGTCCAGGCAGAAGAGTTGTGTGGATCGCAGGGTTTGAGATTTGGCATTTATGATAGGAGACCGGGTATTTCTTCGGGTGTCGCCCATGAAGGGCGTGATGAGATTCGGAAAGAAGGGCAAGTTGAGCCCTAGGTACATTGGTCCATTTGAGATTCTGGATAAGGTAGGAGATGTGGCCTAAAGACTTTCCTTGCCACCTAGTTTGTCAGTCGTGCATCCGGTATTTCACCTATCTATGATCCGGAGGTATATTGCGGATCCATCTCATGTACTGACTTCAGTGGTATCCAGTTGGACAAGGATTTGTCTTATGAGGAGGAGCCGGTAGCCATATTAGACCAGCAGGTGCGATAGTTGAGATTGAAGAGTTATCCTTCGGTTCGTGTTCAGTGGAGGGGTCAGCCTGTTGAGGCAGCTACTGTGGAGTCCAAGTCCGATATGTGGAGCCGATATCCCCACCTTTTCCCTGATTCAGGTACCTTTCTATGTCCGTTCGAGGACGAACAGTTGTTTTAGAGGTGGAGATTGTGATGATCTTGTGTAAATTTAGCAAAAACTGTGTTTCGAGGCCCCGAAAGCCTCCGTTAATCTCACCTCGATGTGCGTACGCAGCCCGGACGCGTAGTCGAGAAGCCTTTATGTGGAAATGGGTTAAACAGTTGAATTGATGATAATTAATGGTATAAAGTTGACTTCGGTCAATATTTTTGGTAAACGGACCCGGACCCGTGATTTGACGGTCCCGGAGGCGTAGGAAAATATGGGACCTGGGCATATGCCCGAAATCAAATTCCGAGGTCCCAAGTCCGAGAAATGAATTTTTAAAGGAAATTATTTTCTGGAAATAATAAAGACTTTTGAAAATGAACTTTGATGTGAAATCTGTGTTACCGAGCTCGTATTATGGTTACAGAGCTCAGAACAGGTTCAATATGTGTTATGTGAGTTATCTGTAAAATTTGGAAAGAAACGGACTTGGTTTGACGTGTTTCAGATCAAAATTGGAAAATTTGATAGTTTATGAAGTTTGAGGAAATTCTATGGATTTTTGAGTTTAATTCATTATTTTTGATGTTATTTTAGTGGTTTAATTACTCGAATAAGTTCGTAGGATGATTTTGAACGCGTGTGTATATTTTGTTTTGAGCCCCGAGGGCTCAGGTGAGTTTTGGGTAGGTGTCGGGTGCTAAACTTAGGAAATTTTTGGTGTTTTAGGCTGTATCTGGTGTCCAGCTATTTCCTGTATCTGGTGTAGTGCACGCGATCGCGATGTGCAATTGGGCGGGGTGGCTAATTTGCTCTGCGTGATCGCAAGGAGCTGGGTGCGAACGCGGAGCTTTGGGGTTTAAGCTCTACGCGAACACAACCCTATGTCCGCGATCGCGTAAATTTCAACCTCATTTTGGGGTCGGATTTCAAAACAATTATATATTCGAGTTCATGGGGGAATGGGTTATCGGGTTTTGGTCCGAACCTCGAGTTTGGACCAAGCGCGCCCGGGGCCAAATTTTGGTATTTTTGGAAGAATTATGGGAAATGTATAATTAGGCTTTGGGATTGAGTTATTGAATAATTATTGATGTTATTAAGTCAATATGTCTAGATATTATCGTTTCATAGTTGGATTCAAGAGGAAAGGCCGTGATTGAGGCTTGACTTGTATTCTTGGAGCCGAGGTAAGTGTTTGGCCTAACCGTAGCTTGAAGGATTAGGTGTAGAGTCTTATTTGCTATGTGTAATTCATGTCCAACGTATAGGTGAGGTGACGAGTACTTATATGTTATGGTTAAGCATGCCCGTGAGTCGAATTTTGATGAATTATTTAATGTTCTTTGATATTCTCCGTGTTGTGAGTTATTGGGAAACTTGAAAGTGGTAACTTGAGTTTACTTCATGACGTAGAAAGTTATTGATTATGTGTTCGGTCGAGGATTTTACTGTTGACATTATACTTCTGAGTGAGATTGGTTATAGCTGAGTCCCTTGACGGGACAGTAGAATTTTGTAGATTATTTCTGTACATTTGAAATGTTGTATTGTTAAACTTTCATATCAATTGTTGCTTTTACACTCATCATGCACGAGGGAACATTCCGTGCCGAGTGATTATTATTTATGCACGAAGGAACATTCTGTGCCGATGATTATTGTTTATGCACGAGGGAACATTCCATGCTGACGATTATTATTTGTGCATGAGGGAACATTCCGTGCCGAGTGATTATTATTTATGCACGAGGGAACATTTTGTGCCGATGATTATATTTATGCACGAGGTAACATTACGTTCCGATTGATTATTATTTATGCGCGAGGGGACATTCCATGCCGATTGATTATTATTTATGCGCGAGGGGACATTCCATGCCGATTGATTATTATTGATGCACGAGGGGACATTCCGTGCCGTGTGATTTTGAGGTTATACACGAGGGGTCATGCCGTGTTTTCTCCTGTCTATTTTACTTGTTCGGGATGATATTCCTGTTTTACTTCTACATTTTCGTTAGTACTTGATTCTACTATTTTAGCAAGTGTTGCCCCTCTTATCCCCAACATGTTCTTCCCCGTAACTGTATTCTTGTTTATTTTCTGCTATACTATTGAACTGCACAGGTACAATTTGTTGTCGTGTCCTAGCCTCGTCACTACTTCGCCGAGGTTAGGCTCGGCACTTACTCAGTACATGGGGTCGGTTGTACTGATGCTACACCTGCACTTCTTTATGTTGTGCAGATTACGCAGCCGGACCCAGTGGACATCATTAGTGGGAGTGTCCTTCAGTCCATTCCAGAAGACACTGAGGTAGTTCCGCAGGCGTTCGTGGATCTCGGCGTCCCTGTCTATCTTTCATTCTATCATATATGTGTTTTCCAGACAGATACATCATTTTATATTCAAACTGTTGTTTTTAGTCAAATCTTAGACTAGTTCGTGAGGTTGTGACTCCATTTCTGGGTTTTGTACTTAAAGGGATTTCTTCGTGATTAGCTATTGGTATTTAGATTTTGTTAATGCTTCCGCACTTATCTCAATTATCTAGTCAGTGTTTGTTATTTTCACTTGTTAATAAATAAATTCAGTTAACACGTTGGCTTGCCTAGCGGGTGCAACGTTAGGCGCCATCACGGCCTGAAGGTGGGATTTCGGGTCGTGATAAAAGCTTGCCTCACACTCATCATACCACCTGAATGGGGCATCTTTCTGAGTCAACCTGGTCATCGGGGATGCAATAGATGAAAAGCCCTTCACAAATCGGCCATAATAACCTTTTAAGCCCAAGAAGCTCCGAATCTCTGTAGCTGAAGAGGGTCTAGAACAATCTCGGACTGTTGAAATCTTCTTGGGATCCACCTGAATACCCTCTGATGACACCACATGGCCTAGAAATGCAACCGAACTCAACCAGAACTCACACTTGGAAAATTTGGCATACAACTGACTATCCCTCAGAGTCTGGAGGACGACTCGAAGGTTCTACTCATGCTCCTCTCGGCTGCGAGAGTATATCAAAATATCATCAATGAAAACAATAACGAACGAGTCCAAATAGGGCCTGAACACTCGATTCATCAACTCCATAAAAGCAGCGGGGGCATTAGTCAACCCAAATGACATCACCAAGAACTCATAATGCCCATAACGAGTGCGAAAGGCTGTCTTAGGGACATCGGACGCCTTAATCCTCAGCTGATGGTAACCAGATCTCAAGTCTATCTTGGAAAACACTGTAGCACCCTGAAGCTGGTCAAATAAATCATCGATCCTCGGCAAAGGATACTTATTCTTAATAGTAACCTTGTTCAACCGCCGGTAGTCAATACACATCCTCATTGAGCCATCTTTCTTCTTGACGAACAACACTGGGGCACCCCACGGAGAAACACTAGGCCTTATAAAGCCTTTATCCAGCAAATCCTGCAACTGATCCTTCAACTCTGGTAGGGCCGTACGATACAGCGGAGTAGAAATGGGCTGAGTGCCCGGAGCCAACTGAATGCAAAAGTCAATATCCCTGTCGGGTGGCATACCCGGTAGGTCAGCAGGGAATACCTCTGGAAACTCACGAACCACGAGTATAGACTCCATAGAAGGAACCTCAACACTAGAATCACGAACATAGGCCAAATATGCCAAACAACCCTTCTCGACCATATGCCGAGCCTTCATATATGAAATAACTCTACCAGAAGAATGACTAGGAGTCCCTCTCCACTCCAAATGAGGTACTCCTGGCAAGGTCAAGGTCACTGTCTTGGCATGACAATCCAGAATGGCATGGTAGGGAGATAACCAATCCATCCCCAAAATAACATCGAAGTCAACCATATCAAGAAGTAAAAGATATACATGACTCTCCAGACCACCAATAACCACTAAGCATGAACGGTAGGCTCGATCTACCATAATAGAATCACCCACCGGGGTAGACACATATACAGAAGTACTCAGGGAATCACGGGGCATGCTCAGATAAGGGGCAAAATATGAAGACACATAGTAGAATGTAGAACTCGGATTAAATAAAACCGAAGCATCTCTGCTGCAAACTGAAACCATACCTGTAATAACTGCATCAGAGGCCTCAGCCTTAGGCCTGGCAGGAATAACATAGCACCGGGGCGGAGCCCCTCCAACCTGAACATCTCTGGGTCGACCTACTACAGGCTGACCTCTACCTCTCGGGGCCTGCCCTCCACCTCTATGAGTCTGACCCCCACCTCTAGAACCTCGACTTCCACCCCTGGCTGGCTGAGGGGGTAGGGGTGCACTTGGTGTGGGGATCATAGCACGGGGACCCGGATGCTGAGAACTGCTAGAAGCTCGGGGACAATACCTAACAATGTGCCTTGGAACACCACAAGAGTAACAAGACCTCTAATGCTTAGACTGCTGGCCCTGAAACTGTCCCTGTCGACCAGAATAACCACCCTGAAAGCTCTGAAGCGGCGGGGCACTGATAGAAGCTGGGGGTGTACCAATAGGAGCTGGTGGAGCACTGCGGGATACCTGAAGTCCTGATTGGAATGGTCTAGGAGGATGACCTCTGCCAGAAGAATCTCTACCTCCAGATAAGGCGCCACTGAATCGGCCAAAATGACGAGGTCTCTTGTCAGACCCCTGACCACTGCCCTGTGATAAGACCATCTCAATACGCCTGACCATTGGCCGCCTCCTGGAATGAAATATCAGTACTTGTCTCTCTGACCATCTGGAGACTAATAGGCTGAGCTAGACCCTCAATAAACCTCCTCACCCTCTCACGATCTGTGGGGAGTGTCATAATAGCGTGTCAGGTCAAAGTAATGAACCTGGTCTCATATTGTGTGACAGTCATAGATCCCTACTGGAGGCGCTCAAACTTCCTCCGAAGATCCTCCCTCTGGGTAACTGGTAGAAACTTCTCCAAGAATAACTCAGAGAACTGAGCCCAAGTCAAGGGCGAAGATCCAGCTGGTCTGGTCAAACAGTAGTCCCTCCACCAAGTCTTGGCGGTACCAGAAAGATGAAATGTAGCAAAATCAACTCCATTGGACTCCACGATGCCCATGTTCTGAAGAACCTCATAGAAACTGTCCAAGAAATCCTGGGGATCCTCTGATGGTGCACCAGTAAATGTAGTAGGAAATAGCTTGGTGAACCGATCCAATCTCCACAAAGCGTCAGCAGACATAGCCCACCCAAACTGTCTGTGCCATAAAACCCGGCTGAGCTGCTCCAGCTGCCTGAGGTGCTGGAGTCTGGAACTAGGAGCTAGCTGCTCTGGTGTGCGGGTAGCAGGAGTCTGGGTCCCTCCCCCAGACTGAGATACGGATGGTGCAGTAGGAAGAAGACCGTCCTAAGACACGCTCTCCATAAGGCCCACTAAACGGACCAGAGCATCTTGAAGAACCGGGGTGGCAATGAATCCCTCTGGGACCTGAGCGGGTCCGACTGGGAATGCCTGAGCAGGAATCTCACCGGCAAAGTCTACCTGTGGGTCCTCTAGTGGTGCTGCTGCTCTGGGCTGAGCCCTGGCTCTGCCTCAGCCTCTAGCACGACCTCGTCCTCGGCCCCTCATAGGTGTTGCAACAAGAGGATCAGGCTGCTGATCGGTAGATGAGGAAGCACGCGTTCTCGCCATCTGCGAGAGAATAGAATAGAAAACTAGTTAGCATTTACAATTCAAACCGCATGACAGAGAAAAAGAAATGTGAAGTCATTCCTAACCTTGCAGCCTTTGGGGGATAAGTACTGACGTCTCCGTACCGATCCCTCAGATTATACAAGTTTGTCCATGAATTGTGAGACCTAAGCAACCTAGTGCTCTGATACCAACTTGTCACGACCCGAAATCCCACCTTCAGGCCGTGATGGCGTCTAACATTGAACCCGCTAGACAAGACAACGTTACTAGTTATTCCGATTTATTCCTTTGTTATTTAGCATTAAAAAAATGACATATAAGAACAAATAGAAATGAGAATGCAGAAGATAAGAAATTCAACAACTTAAATAATAAATCTTACAAAATTTCCTTAAATATACCCTAGAACTGTTGTCACAATTTCACGAACGGTCTAAGATTTTGTTAAATACAATGGTCTGAAACAAGTAATTACAACTGTCTTGGAACTACTGAAATAAGACAGAAAATGAGAGAAAAGAGTAGGAGGTGACGCCAAGGCCCACGAACGTCTGTGGGACTACCTCGATGTCGCCTGTGTGGATTGAAGGATACTCCCTCTGTCAGTGTCCACTGGGTCCGGCTACGTAATCTGCACAACATAAAGAAGTGTAGGTGTCAGTACAACCGACCCTATGTACTGAGTAAGTGCCGAGCCTAACCTCGGCGAAGCAGTGACGAGACTAGACACGACAACAATAAAATACCTGTACAGTTCTACAATATATAACCGGGAAGTAATAGAAGTAACAGTTAAGTACGAAAGGACAGGGGGCATATACTGGGGAAACAAGAGAGAATAATAATGAAATACATGAACAAAGCAAACAATATAACAGAATGAAAGTCAACAGGAAGAACAACACAAACAATTATGTACATGGCATCACTCTTCGTGCTTTTACTCTCATCCTTACCGAAACAAGTGCACGGCATCACCCTTCGTGCTTTTACTCTCATCCTCACAATGCAATAAATAATAAAAAGGCACGACATGATCCTTCGTGCTTATAAATGTGAAATCATGGAACGGCATCACCCTTCGTGCTTTTACTCTCATCCTCACAATGCAATAAATAAATAAACATGCGGCATGATCCTTCGTGCTTATAAATGTAAAATCATGGCACGCCATCACTCTTCGTGCTTTTACTCTCTTTCTCACTATGCAATGAATGAAAGGAATACAAGACATCACCCTTCGTGCTTTAAACTCTTCCTCAACCATCGACAATAAACAACAACTTGACAAGGAAGTCAGCAGTAGAAAAATACAATTCATAACCACCCAGCAAGGGGATAACAACCAAAATGATACCGCCCGGCAAGGGACTTAGCTATAACCAATATCATACGAGTATATATAACTTAATGAAATCAATCCTCCACTGAAACAACTTATCACAAATCCTTAATCACGTATTCTGAGCAATTGAATAACTTCCAAAACGATTCTACTTCATAACACAATAAAGATCGAAGTAAAAACATGTAATGCATCAAAACCGACTCACGGGCATGCTTGACAAACAATATATAGGTACTCGTCACCTCACCTATACATTTAACATGATAGAAACAAGTATCACGTATGACTCCACACCTATTCCCTCAAGCTAAAGTTAGGCCAAACACTTACCTCGACTCCAAGAATGCAAATCAAGCCTCTAACACCGGTTTTCCTCTTGAATCAGAATTTGAAACAATCGTATCTATACATAATCGACTAAATAATATCAATAATTATTCAACAATTCAATTCTAAATCCTAATTATAGATTTCCCATCATTCTTCCAAAAATTCCAAAATCTGCCCCCGGGCCCGCGTGGTCCAAACACGAGGTTCGGACCTAAACCCGATCACCCATTCCCCCAAGAGCCCGAATATACAACTTGTTTTAAAATCTAACCCCAAAACGAGGTTGAATTCCCAAAAATTCGAAAAGCCCTAACTCTAGCCAAATCCCCAATTTCTACCCTTAAATTCCTTATTTTAGGCCTAGAATCTAATACTAGTTGATGAAAATGGAAGAAAATGGAGTTAAGAACACTTACCTATGAAGCTATGGAGGAAAAGCTCTTCAAAAATCGCCTAAGGGATGTGGGGAAGAAGGAGGGTTGTGAAATATGGTGAAAATTCCGTAAGAATTTTGTTTTGGGTCTTTAAAAAATCACTAGGCAAATACACTATGCGTTCGCGACCCCTTGGCCGCATTCTCATAGTGTTAGCAAGACTGACCTATGCGTTCGCGTGCTAAGGGCCGCGTTCGCACAGGCCTAGCACTACCCAGCACCCCCCCCAGAACCCCTTTATGTCTGCGCGCTCGTGTCTCTACCCTCGCGTTCGCACAGTGTACCCCAGCTACCCCTCCGCGTTCGCACCTGTTATGGTGCGTTCGCACTGAATAAATTTCACCTTGACCCCCAGACCCCAATTTACCCTGTGCGTTTTCACTCCCTTGAGTGCGTTCACATAGGGTATTTACCTGTACACCAGAAAACATCAATTACACAAGATTTTCTAAGGCAATTTGCACTCCGACGCCTACCCGAAACTCACCCGAGCCCTCGGGGCTCAAAGCCAAGTATACACACAATTTCTAAAACATCCTACGAAATTATTCGAGTAACCAAAACACCAAAATAACATCATAACACTGAATTAAACTTCAAAATCTATAGAATTCCTCAAAACTTCATTAACCTTCAAATTTTCCCATTTTCGATCCGAATCCCGTCAAACGAAGTCCGTTTATTACCAAACTTCACAGATAACTCATATAACACATATTGAACCTGTTCCGGGCTGCGGAACCATAATACGACCCTGGTTTCATAGGTTTCACATCAAATCTCATTTTCAAAAACTTTTATATTTTTCAGAAAACAATTTTCTTCAAAAATTCATTTCTCGGACTTGGCACCTCGGAATTCGATTCCGGACATACGCCCAAGTCCCATATTTTCCTACGGACCCTTCGGGGCCGTGAATCACGGGTCCGAGTCCATTTACCAAAAATATTGACCAAATTCAACTTTATTCAAATTTCAACACAACAATATCATTTTTATCAATTCCTCACATAACGGCCCCCCGGCTATACGTCCGGGTTGCGCATGCAAATCGAGGTGAGATATAAGGAGGTTTTCACGGCCTCGGAACACAGGTTTAGTTAAAATTACACGGGATGACCTTTTGTCTCATCATAGAACGAATCTGTTGCACATTTATATCACCATTCTTTTGAAAATCATGTGTGAAAAATAATTTTGGTGAAATGTGCTTTGTCCTATCTCCTTTTATGAATCCTACCTTCAATTGAGCTATGCATGCTGCATTGTCTTCATACAAAATTGTGGGTAGTTTGTCACACTTCAAACCACATTTGTCTCGAATAATATGTATATAGACCTCACCCACACAAATTCTCGACTTGCTTCATGAATAGCAATTATCTCAGCATGATTAGATGAAGTAGCCACGATTGATTGCTTAGTCGATCGCCAAGATATGGCAATGCCTCCACATGTAGACACATACCCTGTTTGAGATCGAGCCTTGTGTGGGTCATATAAATACCCAGCATCGGCATAACCAACAAGATCGAGACTACAATTATTGCCATAAAATAAGCCCATATCAGTAGTCCCTTTTAGATACCGCAATATGTGTTTGATCATTATAATGTCTTCTTGTAGGAGTAGAGCTATACCATGCTAAGACATTGACTGAAAAATTCATGTCAGGTCTTGTAGTATTAGCAAGATACATTAGTGCACCAATTGCACTAAGATATGGTATTTCAGGACCAAGTAGTTCTTCATTTTTTTCTTGAGGCCGGAATGGATCCTTATTCACATCGAGTGATCGAACAACCATAAGAGTACTTAATGGATGTGCTCTGTCCATGTAAAACCGTTTCAATACCTTTTCAATATAGGCAGATTGATGAACAATAATCTCGTTTCCCATATGTTCAATTTGCAAACTGAGACATAATTTTGTCTTTTCGAGATCTTTCATCTCAAATTATTCTTTAAATAATCAATTGCCTTTTAGAGTTATATAGGAGTTCCAATAAGGTTTATGTCATCGACATATACGGCAAGCACAACAAATTCTGATATTTTTTTCTTTATAAAAACACATGGGCAGATGGCATCATTTATATAACCTTCCTTTAATAAATACTCACTAAGATGATTATACCACATTCGTCCTGATTTCTTTAAACCATACAAAAATCTTTGCAATTTGATAAAAAATACTTTTCGGGACTTTGGTGAATATGTCTCTTCATAATCGACACGAGGCCTTTGTGAAAATCCTTGTGCCACAAGGCGTGCCTTATATCTTTGTACCTCATTTTTCTCATTCCTCTTGCGTACAAAGACCCATTTATAGCTAACAGGATTAACACCATTAGGTGTTTGGACTACAGGCCCAAAAACTTCATGTTTCACAAGTAAATTCAATTCTGATTGGATTGCTTCTTGCCATTTTAACCAATCACGTCTTTGTCGATATTCTCCAACAGATTGAGGTTCAAGATCCTCACTATCTTGCATAATTTTAGATGAAACATTATATACAAAGATATAATCCCTGACTATATTCAATCGATTCAAATTTGACTCAATATTGATTGAATTTATTGATAGTTCCTTATTTTCTTGAGTCTTATGTTTAGTGAATTCCTCATGAATCGGTTAAATCGTGAATTTCTTCATGAGACTCTTTCGTAGTGTCATTTTGATCATTTGTTTTCCTTTTTCTAGATTTTTGATCCTTAGAACCAATGTCTGCCACGTTTTAAGCGTGCTTTTGACTCATTAGCTATGACACTAGAAGATTGTCCAACGAGGACATCAATACGGATAAGAACATTCTCTGCAGAGATATGTGATTTTGTTATCCTTTTCATATTCGTAAATGCGTCTGGAATTTTTTCTTACTATTCTCTGCAAATAGATAATCTTTTGCACCTCTTTTTCACAAATAGAGGCACGTGGATCAAGATGAGATAATGAGGAATTTTTTCATAAAATTTCTTGTTTGGTTTCACCAATTTCTCCCCTTCTCATCGCATCAACAATACGCAAATCGTGCAGTGAACAAATCCCCCGTTAATGTTTCGAGGTAGCGAATAATGAAGGACGATTCAAACCCAACATATATTTCTAACCTTTTTTGGGGACCCATTTTGGTGCGATATGGCGGTGCTACATGCACATATATTGTGCATCCAAAAATTCATAAATGAGATATATTAGGTTCATGAACAAAAACTAATTACAACGGAGAATATTTATGATAATTTATCGGTCTGAGAAGAACTAGCATTGCTGCATGCAAAATGGCGTGACCCCAAACAGAAGTGGGAAGCTTCATTTTCATGAGTAATGGTCTTGATATCAATTGCAGATGTTTAATTAAAGACTCTGCAAGACCATTTTGGGTGTGAACATGGGCTACAAGATGTTCCACTTTTATCCCTATTGATAAGAAATAATCATTAAATGCTTGGGATAAAAATTCAGCAGCATTTTCGAGTCTAATATACTTAATTGGATTATCGAAAAAGTATGCCCATAATCGAATTATTTGTGCCATTAATTTTGCAAACGCCAGGTTGCGAGATGACAATAGGCACATGTGAGACCATCTTAAAGATGCATCTATTAAGACCATAAAATATCTAAACGACCCACTAGATGGGTGAATATGTCCACAAATGTCCCCTTGTATATGTTCCAAAAAACACAGAAGACTCAATCTCAACCTTTATTGGTGATAGTCTAATAATTAATTTGCCTTGATAAAGAGAAGTGCAAGAAAATTCATTATTTAAAAGAATCTTTAAATTCTGTAATGGATGCCCATTTGAGTTTTCAATAATTTGACTCATCATAATTGATCCAGGATGTCCCAATCAATTATGCCAAAGTATAAAAGTATTGGAATCAGTAACACTTCGGTTTACGATAGAATGTGCCTTAATTGCACTAATTCTTGTCCAATACAGGACACAAGATAAAGATGGAAATTTCTCAATAACCCATTTGTGGCCAGAGAAATTCTTGGTAATGAAGAGATATTCAAGATTATTTTCATATATTATCTCAATATGATAACTATTTCGACGGATATTTTTAAAACTCAACAAGTTCCTCTTGGACTTGGAGGAGAACATTGCATTCTCTATGATAAGTATTGTTCCCTTAGGGAGAGTTATAGTAGCTCTTCCAAAGCATTCAATTAGATTACTACTACCAGAAATTGTAATAACATATGCCTTACACATACTTAAATGAGAGAAATATTTCTTCTCTTTGAATATTGTATGCGTCGTACATGAATCAATTAAACAAATATTTTTACAATGATCCAAGTTTGCTTTGTGAGATATTCATATTTTCTTAATCTTCTCAAAGAGCTTCTTTAGACGGTAGAGGCTCGTGCTGATAACGTGAAATAAAATAATAAGGAAAAGAATAATATTGCAAGGAAAAGAGAGAGGTAATTCTTATTGAATTTTGGGATGGTTTACAATGGGGTAAGCTCCCTCTATTTATAGGAAAAAAATGACTTAGTCACAAAGTACTAAACTCTCTAAAACATAGACATTCACTCTAATTACAATTTTATTCATAACAAATATTAAATTTTGACTGCATAATTTTAAATTAACGAGCTGAGTATTTAATTTTTTAAAGATTGAAGCTCGCCATTAACTTATAATTTAACATTGCTTCTCCCATCAACCAAGCGACCCCAAACTTGTGTTAGGACCGAAACAATCAGGTGTCATGTGGGAGCTAGTAAAGCAAACTTTGAACGACGATAAATCAGACAACAAACGAGAAATATACCAGAGACAAACATTTAACGTGGTTCTGTCAATTGGCCTACGTCTACGATGGAAATGAGCAATCTAATATAGAAAAGAGAGTACAAAAATATCAAGAGAACAACCTCACGAAGAGGCAAACACAAGTGATACAGTAACACTTGCCCCGTAAAGTTTTTCCCCTAAACACGACTCTCAAACCCCATATGGCTTTGTGGATGCTACTGAATGAGAAGGAAGGATCCTCAATTTATAGAAGTCCAAACCTTTTTCCTACAAGAAAAAGAACTAGCTAAATATGAGAGATTTATAATTTTCTTCGGCAAGAAAGAAAACCCAATTATTAAACATGTTATCCTTTCCTTCAAGAGATAGAAAAATCAAATATGATAAAACAATCGGGGCAATACCTAGCAATTTGTAAGTGTTTAAGTCTAAATAAAAGTGTTCTGGTATTGATATGAGTATATCTATTATATTAAAAGGAGAGTAGTGAAGCATGTGGTTAAGCCAAGTGGCAAGCTAAAAAGAAGTCACTTGGCAATTTTAAAATAATATTAAAAAATTAAATTATAAATGCAAACATAATTAATTGAAGTAGCTTAATAATCTTATACTCAATCTAAACCTAATCTATATACCTATTATTAAATTTATATTTATATGTATATTTGTAACTATATCTATATTTATATCTGTATTGATCCACCCATAGATTTTTTTTCTATATTAGCTAGAAATATGAAGGTAAAAAATTAACTAAAATTATAATAGAAAAAAAAAATAAAATATAGAAAGACGTAGATTGAGATAACCTGTAACTATTTATACTTTGGAGTAAGTTAAAATAAAATTAAAATTTACTTAAGATATTAAAGATTTATTAAGTTTAAAAATTAAATAAATTCAAGCGCCAAAATAAGATCTTACATAAATTATATAAATTATTTATAAGGTAAGAGAAACTTAAATAATTAGTAAAAAGTTATTTTAATAACAAGAATAATAATGTCATATTAATATTGATAAATCATGTAAATGAATATTATATACGTAAATATTACCACAACATTCAAATATAATGGGTTCAAACAATTAAGAAAATATTTTTTGTGATTAACATTTGAAATTAAGTGCAGTTAGTTTAAGTTTGAAAGATAACATAATTTTTTGAAAATGCAGTCAAAGTTAGAAAATAGAATAATAAAACTTATTTGAATTTGAGAAAGTTTTTAAATTTTTATCTATATTATATTTGAATGAGTGTGGTAGAAATAGATATTAAATTAAAACAAGCTAATAAAAATCCACATGACAATGTAATAATATTAGTTATTGAATAATATAATATCAAAAATAAAAATAAATAGAGAATTTTTTTAAAGATTTTTTATCATAGAAAAAACTTATTTAAATTTGAGATGAGAAAGTTTTTTATATTATGATAAGAAAAGTCATAATATGAATATGTCCACGTAACTCAAGTCTAATAGATAAAATCAAAAACTAAAAATATTGAATAATAGAAATAAATTAAAGATAATGTGAGGATATTTATAAATCATAAGTTTAGAAAATAAAATTAATTAAATACACAAACTTAAAATTATAAAGGGAAATGCTAATTAAATTTGAAATTAGAAAGTATTTAAAATTAAATATACAATACTTAAAATTTTTAAATTATTAAAAATGAAAGGGAGAGGCTAATTGAATTTGAAATTAGAAAGTTATTAAAACTATGATTAGAAAGTTCAAACTATGGATACTATCATGAAATTGAAGTCTTATTTATGAAAAAATATAATTAAAATAAAAAAGAAATTTCTGCTATATGTAATTATACTAATGAAAATTGAAAATTAAATTTGTATTAGAGCTAAAAAGAAAGAAAATTTACATAAGAAATAAGCTGAGAGTGAAAATGTTATTATTACATTTATATATAATGTGTTCATACAACTAAGAAAATATTTTTTATGATTATTGAGTGCAGTTAGTATAAGTTTGAAAGCATAGCATAATTTTTTGAAATTGTGTTCCAATTTAGAAAATAAAATGATAAGAATTATTTGAATTTGAGATGAGATTTTTTTATTTCATAATTTTTTATTTTGGAAAATAATACGGAAAGAAATAAAATGACAGTAAACATATTACTGCCTACATATAATATGTTCAAACAATTAAGAAATTATTTTTCTAATATTAAAATAAAATTTTAAGAATATAAAATAACTTTCTAATATAGTTAATTTTATTAATGAAAATTAAAAATTAAATTTATATATTAAAGCTAAAAAAAAGAAAAGAAATTTAACTGCATCTAAATCAAAAATAATTATAAGAGCACTCAATAGATTTGGAATATAATCATCAAATAACTTATGTATTAATGTTTTAGCTTACATCAATTTTACAATTTAAAATAAAATATGATATTATTTTGGTTATTGATGAGTGGCTAGAATTCGTGATTTTAAGCATTATATCCCTCGCATTTTATGAGCTT
>ML424016.1:0-13168 GCA_005239525.1 Nicotiana knightiana
GCTTACTTGTGTGATTATATTCATTCCTGTTTGTTCATCTCTTGCCTCCTTCTGTCGATATTGTTGACCCTGCCTGTTTGCTACGATTGTTTGCTCTTCTCTATATATATGTTGAAGTATGGAATCATGACTCACTCTTGACTGATTCTGATTTCCATATTTTGATGGTCTGATTGAGAGGATTCTTATAAAACCTTAGAATTTCACTCGTCTATTTAAACTAATTGATTCCATTACCTTATTTGTTGTAGTACTTTATTTTTACTGAACCCTTTCCTTGATTGAAGTTTCTGAATTTAGTCCTAATTGACTGCCCTATGCTTAATGAACTTTTATTCTTTCCTAATTAGTCACACACTGATTCTTTATTGCCTTATATGCTACTGGTTCTTACCGTTTGAATTAAAATCCCTTAACTTAAGGGAGTACTTGCCGTGATTTTCTAATGGATTGATTCTGAGTTCCTTAATTACTATGCTACTATGATTCTTACCTTATTTTACTACCCGTTTTTCAACTACAAAAATTCTAGTCTTTCACTAACACAGACACGAACACACACACTGTTCAACTCTCTCGTTTACACACATACTCTATATTGTTATTCTCTTGATTACTTGCTACTATTACTAGTCGGCTGCAAGCTAAGACTGTTATTCTATTTGCCTATTCTTCATTCTGTACTTGTTACCTTCCAACTGGTATGTCTTCAATTTATGTTTAAAGCTTCAAAACAATATGCTTCTTTGGGTATTTCGATTCATCTTGTTTTTAATCTGCTTCTACTTGTGGTTTAGTTGTTCTACTTGCAATTAGTCTGTATACTATGCTCAACATGTTACTACCCCCCCTGCATGTTTCAACATGATTCTTCTTCACTTATGTCTTCTTTAATTCCTAGTATACTACAACATGCACCACATGTTACTTAGTCTCTATGCTATACCCTGAACCTCTTCTTAAACCTATGTGCAACTATGTTTATCATGTGCTGTCCTCTTTGGTACTCCCTCAATCTGTTTCTATTAAGTTCTCGGCATGAACTCTTTGTGACAAACTATGTCTGTGACTGTTTAGGTGTTTGTACAGGCCTGTGATACTTTATTACTTCTCTAATGTTGACTTGTATACAAACCTGTTTCTATGTACGGCCTATGTGTCCTCAATCCCGGCCTCCTTGTTTTTGGTTGTCTCTCTATGTTCTGTGTACTGTTTGGTGTTGGTTATCCCTTGTTCTTTTCAAAACTATTTTCCTAAGCCACTCACTTACTGATATGTAAACCTATTTCAAATAAACTATTTTAAGTAATGCTTTCTTAACTCAACTCTTTTTCAAATAACCTCCTGCACTTCACTTTATTCATAAACCCTTAAGTTTTGCTCCCTTAGTGTGAGCACTGCTTTGGGACCCTTGAGCTCCCTCTGAAATCTGACACACTGAGGCTGGCACTTCCACACTGCACTTGTTCAGTTCTTGGTTACTAAGTCTAGGTGTAAGCACTGCCCAGGATCCTTGAGATCCTTAGGGAACTTTGATGCACCTAGACTCTGATTTGTCTATGGAACTGAGGCATATGAGGCCATTGGAGGCTTTGGAAAATCTAGGCCTAATTTTAGTCTCCCTGTAGAGTAGCTTCTTGATTTTCTATTTCTGTAATTCAACCATTGGCCTGTAATAATTTGTAAACAACTCTTGGGGAATGGATAGTAAAAAGGGAAAGGATAACTATGCATGCTATAGACCTAAAAGGGTAGAAACCATGCTCTTAGGTTTACATTTCCTATGTGCGCAATAGAAAAATCATGTTTAGGACTAACATGTGCAAAGCATATTATGCATTAGAAATCATGCTCTTTAGGATTTTTATAAACATTGTTTCAGCACTTTACTGCAATACTGTTATATCACTTAGGAACATCTTGTTCAGTAGTAACAAGGGAAAAACTACTATCATGTGATTCTATCTATGCATCCTGAAAAAATGTAATCTGAATCCTGCCTTAAAACAAGAGAGTTAAAAAAATGTGCCATCATGCTTACCATGTTACACATAGAAATCATGTTCTAGGTAAACAATTAATAAACCTGTCACTTTTGGATATCCTGAAAGCATGTCAAAACACTGCAATGTTTTGTGCATTTAGAGACCTTTTTTAGGCTTTTGATTCTGCACCATTCTGCATCTTCGTGCATTAGATATCATGTCCGTAGGATTGCATCTCATTCATTTAGGCACACCTAGCCTAATTACTGATAAAAACAACTGCATTCAATTCTCGTAATCAACTGATAACAAGTCTGTATTCTGAACACGTAGGACAACATGTTCTAGGTAATACAATGCTGAACAACTCTCCTCTAAGTAATGCTGGTAATTGGTACATACTATCTCACATCTAGAAAAGCCTTAGGTGATTAATTTGTCTAAAACTGAGAATCTGCCTTCCTGTATATGTTGCTCAATGCTTAAAAGGTTTCAAATCAGTAGGTAAATTGATTAGGACCCCTTTCTGAGTAATAAAAATAGGCCTGCGTATCTGTCTATGTTCTGAACTCACTTAGGTACCATGTCTTAGGATTCTGAATTTAAAGACTGCCCGTAACTGTGTTTGAGTCGTGATGTCTAATTGTATTACTTGTGGAGGTAAACTTGAGCCTTTACTTGCTTTTTCTATGTTCCCATTAACTGCAGACCTATATGCTTTCGTATGTCGCCCTAGAATTTTACCTTTTAAACCTGAGGGTCTGCTTAGTACCTCCCTCTTAGGATAGTAGTCCTAACCTCCTCCGGGACTGATAGGAAGGGGCGGGTAACAGCACGCAATATAGTTTGTGACCAACACGCGCTTTAATTACCTTCACAGGGTGGGAAATGGTAGAATATGGATATGATGACCGATGCGCTAATACCACGTGTAACACCTCTTTGAGGGGTGTCATACCGGGTATTGCATTGATGTGATCCATATTACTACAAACCTAGGATATCCTTTACTTTATATGCCTAAATTGTAACCCTTTTTAAAAACTTAGCTTTTCTCTAATTGTTTTCTAATACCTTGCATGCTTAAGATTTAAATCCCCTCTTATTTGAGCCTTTATTTGTCTGTTTGCTAAACCGTACAAATTAACAAAAGTTGTTTGGCCGGGAACCACACTTGTGGATCCTGAGGGGTGCCTAACACCTTCCCCTTAGGATAATTTCAAGACCTTACCCTATCTTTGGTTAGTAACGTAGTTGTAAATGAACCCTTTTGGTGTCCTAACGTACCGTTAAAAATTGTTAGGTGGCGACTCTCAAAAACAGAAACCCCTTTCCCAAAAGGAAATAGTTGTCTCAACCGAATGTCATAAACCCGATCTCCACGAGGAAAGAGGGGGCGCGGCAACGCCCAAGTCCAAAATCATCATGCGAACCTGCCGGAACCTCCAAAATGAGAACTCTCTTTCCACATCAACCCGAACTTCCCGAAATTCAATTCCGACCATGCGTACAAGTCATAATACTTGAAGTGAAGCTGTTCATGATCTCAAACTGCTGAACGGTGCGCTAGAGCTCAAAATAACCGGTCAGATCGTTACAATAACAATCTTCCACGATTAACCATGTGCCATGTATTAGCAAATCTTAGTCTCAGAATAACTTTGATCCAACTTTTCTCCTTATGTTCACTCGAAAATGGGCAGCAGAGGCAAATTTGATGCCTTCATTTAATTAACAATAGCAATAACACCATCGTGCCTCCTCAGGATTGTTTTATACTCCCAAGTCCCCATGTTTCCGCTTTATGTGAACATGTTATTATTTGAATACTCAAATAAAAAATTATGTGATTATATTTTTTATAAATATTTTTAAATAAATTGAATTGTTAACTATTGTGATATATAGTGGAATATTTTTGTTTAGTTTCTAAATATGTAAATTTTATTTCTAAAAATTTGAAAATTCTAAATTTGTATATTGAAAATTAATCAATTTTACCCTCATATTCTGCAAAGATTCATATAAACTAATACGAAGAAAGTAACTTGTCACGACCCGAAATCCCACCTTCAGGCCGTGATGCCGCTTAACATTGCACCCGCTAGACAAGCCAACGTGTTAACTGCATTGATTTATTAACAACTGAAAGTAATAAACACTGACTAGATAATTGAGATAAAATGCAGAAGCTTAACAAAATCTAAATAACAATAACCAATAACGAAGAAATCCCTTTAAGTACAAAACCCAGAAATGGAGTCACAACCTCACGAACCAGTCTAAGATTTAGCTAAAGACAACCGTTTGAAATAAAATGATATATCTGTCTGGAAACACATAGATGACAGAATGAAAGATAGACACTGACGCCGAGATCCACGAACGCCTGCGGAACTACCTCGGTGTCGTCTGAATTGGACTGAAGGATACTCCCTCTAACGATGTCCACCGGGTCCGGCTGCGTAATCTGCAGAACATAAAGAAGTGCAGGTGTAGCATCAGTACAACCGACCCCATGTACTGAGTAAGTGCCGAGCCTACCCTCGGAGAAATAGTGACGAGGCTAGACACGACAACAACAATTTACCTGCACAGTTCTATAATATGTACCACTTTAAATAGAAAGAAATAAATAGTTAAGCATGATAATACGGGGACAAGTAATGGGATAACTGAATCAAACAATAATGCAAAAGAATCAAATCATCAAGAAATAATAACTCAAGCAAGAATGTACACGGCATCACCCTTCGTGCTTTTACTCTTATCCTCACAATGCAATGCGTAAATGAAAGGAATATAAATCATGGCACGGCATCACCCTTCGTGCTTTTACTCTCGTCCTCACAATGCAATGTATAAATGAAAGCAATATAAATCATGGCACGACATCACCATTCGTGATTTTACTCTCATCCTCACAATGCAATGCGTAATGAAAGCAATATAAATCATGGAACGACATCACCCTTCGTGCTTTTACTCTCATCCTCACAATGCAATGTATAAATGAAAGCAATGTAAATCATGGCACGACATCACCCTTCGTGCTTTTACTCTCTTTCTCACTATGATATGAATGAAATGAATGCAATGAATACACGACATCACCCTTCGTGCTTTACACTCTTCCTCACCCAAATCAACAACAAATAACACTTGGCAAGGAATTTAACAGGGTGAAATACAATTCATAACCACCCAGCAAGGGGAATATCAACCAAAATAATAACAATGCCTGGGAAGGGACCCAACTATAACCAATCTCTTACAAGTACATAACGTAATGAAATGGGTCCTCAACTGAGATATCCGATGACAAATACTTAAACAAATATTCTCAACAATTAAACAACTTCCCAAAGGAAACTACTTCATAACACAATAAATATCGAAATAATAACATGTAATTCACCAAATTAGACTCACGGGCATGCTTGACAAACAATGCATAGGTACTCGTCACCTCACCTATACATTGAACATGATAACACAAGTAGCACATATGACTCAACACCTATTCCCTCACTAAAGCTAGGCCAAACACTTACCTCGGCGCCAAAAATGCAAATCAAGCCTCTAGCACTGCTTTCCCTCTCGAATCCAACTCCGAAATGATAGTATCTAGACATAATCGACTCAACAATATCAATAATGACTCAATAATTCAATCCCAAAGCCTAATTATGCATTTCCCATCATTCTTCCAAAGATACGAAAATTTGAGCCCTGGCCCGCTTGGTCCAAACCCGAGGTTCGGACCAAAACCCGATCACCCATTCCCCCACGAGCCCGAATATGCAATTTCTTTTGAAATACGACCCCTAAACGAGGTTGAATTCCCAAAAATTCCAAAAGCCTTAACTCTACCCAAAACCCCCAATTTCTACCTTTTAATCCATGATTTTAGGCCTAGAATCTAATAATAGTTGATGAAAATGAAAGAAAACGGAGTTAAGAACACTTACCTATGAAGCTATGGAGGAAAAATCTCCCAAGAATCGCCCAAGAAGAGTGGAGAAGAAGAAGTTTGAGAAAAATGGGTTTAATCCCGTAACTATTCTGTTTCTAGGCTTTAAAAATGACTGGACAAAATAAGCCTATGCGATGAAGAGAGGGCTGCGATCGCATTGAGGTCTGCTTCTAATGCACCGCGATCGCGAACAGGGACCCGCGATCGCACAGCTCAAGGAACCCCTCCCTATGCGATCGCGAACGAGTCTATGCGATTGCACAGGGTACCTAATCAGCCCCCACCCGGACCTCCTATACCCTTATGCGATCGCGGACAGTTCCATGCAATCGCATCGAGGAAATTGACCTCCCCCTCACTTAAAGCTATGCGATCGCAGCTAACCCCACGCAATCTCATAGAGCAAAACATCAGACACCAGCAATAGCCTATTTACACCAAATTTTTCAACCTTTTAGCACCCCGACACCTACCCGGAACTCACCCGAGCCCTCGGGGCTCAAAACCAAATATACACACGACTTCAAAATCATCCTACGAACTTACTCGAGTAATTAAACCACCAAAATAACATCAAAAATAATGAATTAAACTCAAAAATCCATAGAATTTCCTCAAAGTTCATAAACTATCAAATTTTCCATTTTTGATTCGAAACACGTCAAACCATGTTCGTTTCTTATCAAATTTTACAGATAACTCATATAACATATATTGAACCTATTCCGGGCTCTGGAACCATAATACGGGCCCGGAAACACAGATTTCATTCTCAAAAAGTCTTTATTATTTTAAGAAAATAATTTTCTTTAAAAATTCATTTCTCGGACTTGGGACCTCGGAATTCGATTCCGAGCATACGCCCAGGTCCCATATTTTCCTACGGATCCTCCAGGACCGTCAAATCACGGGTTCGGGTCCGTTTACCAGAAATGTTGACCAAAGTCAACTTTATTAAATTAATTATCATAAATTCAACTGTTTAACACATTTCCACATAAAGGCTTCCCGGCTACGCGCCCGGGATGAGCACGCACATCGAGGTGAGATTAACGGAGGCTTTTAGGGCCTCGGAACACAGTTTTAGCTAAATTTACACAGGATGACCTTTTGGGTCATCACAATCTCCACCTCTAAAACAAATGTTCGTCCTCGAAAGAACATAAAAAGGTACCTGAATGGGGGAAAAGGTGGGGATATCGGCTCCGTATATCGGACTCGGACTCCCAAGTAGCTGCCTCAACAGGCTGACCTCTCCACTGAACACGAACCGAAGGATAACTCTTCGATCTCAACCGTCGCACCTGCCGGTCTAATATGGCTACCGGCTCCTCCTCATAAGACAAATCCTTGTCCAACTGGACACCACTGAAGTCAAGTACATAAGATGGATCCGCAATATATCTCCGAAGCATAGATACGTGAAATACCGGATGCAGGGCTGACAAACTAGGTGGCAAGGAAAGTTTGTATGCCACCTCTCCTACCTTATCCAGAATCTCAAATGGACCAATGTACCTAGGGCTCAACTTGCCCTTCTTAACCTCATCACGCCCTTCATGGGGGACACTTGAAGAAATACCCGATCTCCTATCATAAATGCCAAATCTCGAACTCTACAATCCGCATAACTCTTTTGCCTGGACTGAGCTGTACGAAGTCTATCTTGAATGATCTTCACCTTGTCCAAGGCATCCTGGACTAACTCAGAACCCAACAATCTAGCCTCTCCCGGCTCAAACCATCCGACTGGAGACCGGCACCGCCTACCATACAACGCCTCATACGGAGCCATCTGAATGCTCGACTGATAGTTGTTGTTGTAGGAAAACTCAGCTAAAGGCAAGAACCGGTCCTATGAACCACCAAAATCAATGACACAAGCTCGCAACATATCCTCCAAAATTTGAATAGTACGCTCGGACTGTCCGTCCGTCTGAGGATGAAATGTTGTGCTCAAATCAATTTGTGTGCCCAACTCTCGCTGAAATACTCTCCAGAAATGGGAGGTAAACTGAGTACCTTGGTCTGATATAATGGATATGGGCACACCATGCAGTCTAAAAATCTCTCTCATATAGATCTTTGCCAACTTCTCTGTTGAATACGAAACTGATACTGGGATGAAGTGTTGACTTGGTCAGCCTATCCACAATGACCCATACTGCATCAAACATCCTCTGAGTCCGTGGGAGTTCAACTATAAAGTCCATAGTGATACGGTCCCACTTCCACTCGGGAAGGTGAATCTGCTACATCAAACCACCGGGTCTCTAGTGCTCGTACTTAACCTGCTGACAGTTCAAGCATCAAGCTACATAAGCTACAATATCCTTCTTCATCCTCCGCCACCAATAGTGTTGCCGCAAGTCCTGGTACATCTTTGCGGTGCCCGGATGAATGGAATACCGAGAACTATGGGCCTCCTGAAGAATCAACTCACGAATTCCATCAATATCAGGCACACAAATACGGCCCTGCATTCTTAGAACTCCCTCGTCATCCACTGTGACCTGCTTGGCACTTCCGTGCCGAACTGTATCTCTAAGAGTACATAGATAACGATCATCATACTGCCTGGCCCGAATACGATCATACAATGAATAACGGTCCACGGTATGGGCCAACACACTGTTAGTCTCAGAAACCTCCAACCTCACAAATCGGTTGGCTAAAGCCTGAACATCCAACGCAAGAGGTTTCTCCCCGACTGATAAATAAGCTAGACTGCCCATACTGACTGACTTCCGGCTCAAAGCATCGACCACCACATTGGCTTTCCCCGGATGATAAAGAATGGTAATATCATAATCCTTCAGCAACGCTAACCATCTCCTCTGCCTCATGTTCAACTCCTTCTGTCTGAACAGATACTATAAGCTCTTATGGTCCGTTGACACCTCACATGGCACACCATACAGATAGTGCCTCCAAATCTTCAATACATGAGCAATAGCTACAAGCTCCAAATCATGAACTGGATAGTTCTTCTCATGAACCTTCAACTGCTGAGAAGCATAGGCTATAACCTTGCCATCCTGCATCAACACTGCACTAAGCCCAACCCGTGAAGCATCACAATATACGGTATATGGTCCTAAACCTGTGGGCAAAACTAACACTAGTGTCGTGGTCAAGGCTGTCTTGAGCTTCTGAAATCTCGCCTCACACTCATCAGACCACCTGAAATGAGCACCCTTCTGAGTCAGCCTGTTCATCGGGGCTGCTAGAGATGAAAAGCCCTCCATAAATCGGCGATAACCTGCTAAGCCCAAGAAGCTCCGAATCTCTGTAGCTGAAGTGGGCCTAGGACAATCTCTGACTGCTAAAATCTTCTTGGGATCCACCTGAATACCCTCTGATGAAACCACATGGCCTAGAAATGCAACCGAAATCAACCAAAACTCACACTTGGAGAATTTGGCATACAACTGACTATCCCTCAGAGTCTGGAGGACGACTCTAAGGTGCTGATCGTGCTCCTCTCGGCTCCGAGAGTATATCAATATATCGTCAATGAAAACAATAACGAACATGTCCAAATAAGGCCTGAACACTCGGTTCATCAACTCCATGAATGCAGCGGGGGCATTAGTCAACCCAAAAGACATCACCAAAAACTCATAGTGCTTATAACGAGTGCGAAGG
The DNA here is from genome assembly GCA_005239525.1 of Nicotiana knightiana. Taxonomy (NCBI): domain Eukaryota; kingdom Viridiplantae; phylum Streptophyta; class Magnoliopsida; order Solanales; family Solanaceae; genus Nicotiana; species Nicotiana knightiana. The sequence goes on from ML424016.1 coordinate 9,610, forward strand.
CTGTCTTAGGGACATCAGAAGCCTTAATCCTCAACTGATGGTAACCAGATCTCAAGTCTATCTTGGAGAACATTGTAGCACCCTGAAGCTGGTCAAATAGATCATCAATCCTCGGCAAAGGATACTTATTCTTAATAGTAACCTTATTCAACTGCCGGTAGTCAATACACATCCTCATCGAGCCATATTTCTTCTTGACAAACAACACTGGAGAACCCCAAGGAGAAACACTAGGCCTAATGAAGCCTTTATCCAACAAATCCTGCAATTGCTCCTTCAATTCCTTCAACTCTGGCGAGGCCATACGATACGGCGGAGTAGAAATAGGCTGAGTGTCGTGAGCTACCTCAATACAAAAATCAATATACCTGTTGGGTGGCATACCCGACAGGTCAGCAGGGAATACCTATGGAAACTCACGAACCACGGGCACAGACTCCAGGGAAGGAACCTCAGTGATAGAATCACGAACATATGCCAGATAAGCCAAACACCCCTTCTCGACCATGTGCCGAGCCTTCATATAGGAAATAACTCTACCAGAAGAATGACTAGGAGTCCCCCTCCACTCCACACGAGGCACCCCTAGCAAGGCCAAGGTCACTGTCTTGGCATGACAGTCCAGAATAGCATAATAGGGGGATAACCGATCCATCCCCAATATAATATCAAAGTCAACCATATCAAGAAGCAAAAGATCAACCTGAGTCTCCAGACCACCAATAACTACTAAGCAAGCATGGTAGACTCGATCCACCACTATAGAATCACCCACCGGGGTAGACACATGCACAACAGTACTCAAGGAATCACGGGCATACTCAAATAAGGGGCAAAATATGAAGACACATAGGAGAATGTAGAACCTGGATCAAATAACACCAAAGCCTCTCGGCTGCAAACTGAAACCGTACTTATAATAACTGCATCAGAAGCCTCAGCATCAGGCCTGGCAGGAAAAGCATAGCACCGGGGCTGAGCCCCTCCAACCTGCACATCTCTCAGTCTACCTGCTACGGGCTGACCTCTACCTCTCATGGCCTTCCCTCCACCTCTATGAGTGACCTCCACCTATGGAACCACGACCTCAAGACCTAGCTGGCTGGGGGGTGGGGGTGCACCTGATGCTGGGACCATGGCACGAGAACTCTGATACTGAGAACTACCAGAAGCTCGGGGGCAATACCTGGAAATGTGCCCCGAAACACCACAAAAATAACAAGGCCTCTGCTGCTGTGGCTGCTGACTCTGGAACTGGCCCTGTCAACCCTGATAAACACCCAGGAAGCTCTGAAGCGGCGGTGCACTGATAGGTGCTGGTGGTGCACTAATAGGAGCTGGCGGTGCACTGTGAGATACCTGAAGTACCGACTGATAGGGTCTGGGAGGATGACCTATGCCGAGAGAATCCCTGCCCCCAGATGAGGCTCCATTGAATCGACCGAAGTGACGGGGCCTCTTGTCAGCCCCCTGACCACCACCCTGTGACAAAATCATCTCAATCCTCCTGGCCACATTGGCCGCATCCTGGAATGAAATATCAGTACCTGACTCCCATGCCATTTGAAGTCTGATGGGCTGAGCTAAACCCTCAATAAACCTCCCCACTCTCTCACGATCAGTGGGGAGTATCATAATAGCATGTCGAGCTAGAGTGATGAACCTGGTCTCGTACTGAGTGACAGACATAGATCTCTGCTGAAGGCGCTCAAGCTGCCTCCGAAGATCCTCCATCTGAGTAACTGGAAGGAACTTCCCCAAGAATAACTTGGAGAACTGAGCCCAAGTCAATGGTTCAGACCCAGCTGGCCTGGTCAAGCAATAGTCTCTCCACCAATTCTTGGCAGAACCCGAAAGACGAAAAGTAGCAAAATCAACTCCATTGGACTCTACTATGCCCATGTTCCGAAGAACCTCATGACAGCTGTCCAAATAATCCTCGGGATCCTCTGATGGTGCACCAGTAAATGTAGTAGTGAATAACTTGGTGAATCTATCCAATATCCATAAAGCATCTGCTGACATAGCTGCTCCCTCAACTGCCGGTGCCAAAATGCCCGGTTGAGCTACTCCGGCCGTCAGAGGTGCCGGAGTCTGAAACTGAGGATCTACCTGCTCTGGTGTGCGATTAGCAGGAGTCTGGGTCCCTCCCCCAGCCTGAGAAACGGCTGGTGCAGTAGGAAGAAGACCGACCTGAGCCACACTCTCCATGAGTCCCACTAAGCAGACTAGAGCGTCCTGAAGCACCGGGGTGGCAATGAACCCCTCCGGGACCTGAGCTGGTCCAACTGGGACTATCTGAGTAGGAACCTCACCGGCAAAGTCTACCTGTGGGTCCTCCACTGGGGCTGCTGCTCTGGGCTGAGCCCTGCCCCTGCCTCGGCCTCTAGTACGGCCTCGGCCTCGTCCTCGGCCCCTCATAGGAGCTGCAACAGGAGAATCGGGCTGCTGATCGGTAGATGAGGAAGTACGCGTTCTCGCCATCTGCGAGTGTCACGACCCAAATTTCCCTCCGTTGGGTATCGTGATGGCACCTAGTATTAGGGACTAGGTAAGCCTAACATTTCCACTGAATAACAACAATAATGTAGAATTTTTTTTTTTATTATTTTTTTTAAATTTCGAAATAGAATTCTTGACAGAGTTTACAACTTCCCAAAACCAAGTAAATACAAGTCATAAGCTCTACGAAATCTTTCTATCAAATCTAAGTACAACTGTCTAGGAATAAGTAAGTACAATTGAATAGAAATAAAACAGGAAGGTGACTCCGAATCCTGCGAACGTAGTGGCAGGTTACCTTGAGTCTCCTCAGCAACGATCTGCGCAACTACCAACAACCATAACCTGAAGCTGCACACAAAAATGTGCAGAAGTGTAGTATGAGCACACCACAGCGGTGCCCAGTAAGTATCAAGACTAACCTCGGTGAAGTAGTGACGAGGACTAGTCAAGACATCACCAGTCTAATAAGTAAAAAAAAGCATAGATGTATTAATGACCGAATCAAAATGTCTATTTAGATTTCTCAATGTAATTAACAATACGATCGAATAATACGGAAGAAAATTCAATAATCACGATCAACGGACAACATAATAGGAATACGCAAAGGGAATGGAAAGGATGCAATCCAATGGCGGGAACTACAACCTAACAAACACACAAGCAACTCAGCACTACATCAATTTATTCACGTCAAGACTTAGCCAATGACTCAATAAAACTGGTCAAATTTTCGAGTGAAAACCTTTAAATCGTGAGTTCATTTTGGAAACTTTAAAGATATAATCATTTCGGAATAGAGAAATTCTTCTTTGAAACATACTTTCTCTGAATGTATATTTATATATTTTTATAAAGAGAAATCTTTATAATATAGTCTCTTCAAATATGGGGTGTTCAAATAAACTTTCCCAAATACTCCTTTTTCAAGTATCTTCAAAATACATGATGTTCAAAATATATTTTTCCAAGTACTGCTCTTTCGAATATCATCAAAACACGTGATGTTCAAAATATATTTTCCCAAGTACTGCTCTTTCAAATATCATCAAAA
>ML424016.1:13456-55254 GCA_005239525.1 Nicotiana knightiana
GATGCAGTACAGGGGGAAAGCTCCCGGATCTCTGTCCGTAGTCCCAATTTAAATATGTGATGCAGTACAGGGGGAAAGCTCTCGGATCTCTGTCCATAGCCCCAATTTAAATATGTGATGCAGTACAGGGGGAAAGCTCCCGGATCTCTGTCCGTAGTCCCAATTTAAATATGCGATGCAGTACAGGGGGAAAGCTCTCGGATCTCTGTCCGTAGTCCCAATTTAAATATGCAATGCAGCCACTGAGGAAAAACAACCAGTATGCGACAGAAAACAACATATATTTCCACAACCGGCGCGAAAGCAAACAAGTCCGAACACAACGTGCGATGAGAAAATCAATACAAAGGCTTAATTCACAAAAGTAGTAAAAACTCACTCATAAGAAGTAGCCACTGAGAGGAATGCCAAACACAGAGAGAGAACAGCATAACGAGGGGAAAACAAGGCAAATATAGCAATGATTCTATACAATCGAGTTCGCAACCAAGAAACCAAATCATCCCGGCAAGGGAAATCAACTATAACCAATCTCACTTAGACAAGTAGCTTCACCGAATAAACTTAGTTTGAACAATGTTCAGTAATTAGGCAGCATATGAAGGAAGACATAGCATATCGGTAGGAAAAACAAAGTCTTCATTTAAGTCAATTAAGATCATATAAGAAACAAGGAATGCCAGGCAAGTACTTCTAACTTGAACAGGAGGAGATGAGATTAGGAATCAGGAATTTAGATATAACAAGTTCAATTCATATACAGGGAACATAAGACCCAAAACTCACTAACGGGCAACTATTTGCAAATAAGTTCGAGTACACACTCGTCACCTCGCGTACGCGGACTACAATCAACATAGAAGACTCAATCCTAAGGGGTAGTTCCCCCACACAAGGTTAGGCAGGATGCTTACCTCAAAGACGACAACCCGGTACTCAAAAATAGACTTCTCGGGCGGGAAGGCCTCCGGACGGCTCAGAATCAACTTAAACAACATCAAAATACTAATAAAACGTATAAGGAACGATTCCGAATAATAAAGTTTCAATCTTTGCAAATTTATAAAAATCGACCCAAAAGTCGACCCCCCAGGCCCGCACCTCGAAACACGACAAATTTTACAAATTCCGATTCGAGTTCACCCATACTAAATTTATCCAATTCCAATAACATTTGGTCATTCAAATCATGAATTTTCATTTTTGAAGTTTTCTTTCAAAAGCCACAATCCCCTCAACCCAAAACACAATTTAAATGATAAAAACAAGAACTAATTCATGAAATATATTTAATTCTAGTGGAAAAACACTTACCCATTCGATTTGTGTGAAAATCCCTCAAGGAATCGCCCAAAACCGAGTTCTAGAAGTCAAAATATGTTTAAAATGGTGAAACCCCCGATTTTGGAAACTTATATTCTGCCCAGGTATGTAAAGCATCACGATCGCGAGACTACGTATGCGATCGTGTAGAGGAAAATATTATTGGCCAGAAATGATTCTACGCGATCGCGAAGGAACATCTGCGATCGCACATAAGGAAATATATGCTGCCTCAACGCTACACTACGCGATCGTGAAGCACGGAATGCGATCGCGTAGAAGAATGACCTGATGCCCACAGATGGATTAACTATGCCATCGCGTGCAAGTGGAAGCGAACGCGAAGAAGAAAAGGATGGACTTCCGCAATCGAGAATGGAGCTATGTGATCGCGATTAAGAAAAACTGTGCGGTCCAAATTGATACAATCCGATCATGGCTCAGCTTTCGCAATCGCATAGAAGGAAAGACAGCAGACGGAACAACAGTGCCAAAAAGGAGAAAAATGACCCGAAGAATATCCGGAACACACCCGGGGCCCCTGGGACCCTGTCCAACCACACACACAAGTCATATAACCTAACACGGACTCGCTCGAGGTTTCAAAACATATACAATAACACTAAAACGACGAATCAAACCAAAAATCAAACATAGGAATTTTCACAACTTCAATATCAAGACTCGCGTTGAAACCTATCAAATCAACCCGGAACGACATGAAATTTTGCAAACAATACCCAAATGACACAATGGATCTACAGCTACTCTCGGAATTCCATTCTGAGCCCGATATCAAAATTTCACCTATCGGCCGAAATCGCCGAAATTCTAACTTTCGCAAAATTACCTCAAATCACTCTACGGACCTCCAAAACCAATTCCGGACGCGCGCCTAAGTCCAAAATTATCACACGAAGCCGTTGACATTAACCAAAACTCATTCCGAGGCCATTTACACCAAAGTCAAACCTCCGGTCAACTTTCATCACTTAAGCTTCCAAAACTAAAAAAATTCTCCCAATTCGACTCCGAATTATCCGGTAACTGAATCTAACCACGTATGCAGGTCGATATACACAATGTGAACCTATTTATGACTTTACACCACCGAACGAAGCTTAAATTCCTGAAACGACCGATCGGGTCGTCACAACGAGAAAATAGAATCGAAACTCAATTAGCATTTAGAATTCAAATCGCACGACAGAGAAGAAGAAAAGTGAAGTTATTCCTAACTTTGCAGCCTCTAGGGGATAAGTACAGACGTCTCCGTACCGATCCCTCATACTCTACCAAGTTTGTCCATGATTTGTGAGACCTAAGCAACCTAGTGCTCTGATACCAACTTGTCACGACCCGAAATCCCACCTTCAGGCCGTGATGGCGCCTAACGTTGCACCCGCTAGACAAGCCAACGTGTTAACTGCATTGATTTATTAACAATTGAAAGTAATAAACATTGACTAGATAATTGAGATAAAATGCGGAAGCTTAACAAAATCTAAATAACAATAGCCAATAACGAAGAAATCCATTTAAGTACAAAACCAGAAATGGAGTGACAACCTCACGAACCAGTCTAAGATTTAGCTAAAGATAACAGTTTGAAATAAAATGATATATCTGTCTGGAAACACATAGATAACAGAATGAAAGATAGATAGTGACGCAGAGATCCACGAACGCTTGCGAAACTACCTCGGTGTCGTCTGAATTGGACTGAAGGATACTCCCTCTAACGATGTCCACCGGGTCCGGCTGCGTAATCTGCACAACATAAAGAAGTGCAGGTGTAGCATCAGTACAACCGACCCCATGTATTGAGTAAGTGCCGAGCATAACCTCGGCGAAGTAGTGACGAGTCTAGACACGACAACAATAATTTACCTGCACAGTTCTATAATATGTACCAAAGAAAAGCTAGAAATAAGCAGTTAATCATGATAATACGGGGACAAGTAATGGGGGTAACAAGTGAGAAGCAAATATGAATAACTGAATCAAACAATAATGCAAAATAATCAAATTAACAAGAAATAATAACTCAAGCAAGAATGTACACGGCATCACCCTTCGTGATTTTACTCTTATCCTCACAATGCAATGCGTAAATGAAAGCAATATAAATCATGGCATGACATCACCCTTCGTGCTTTTACTCTCGTCCTCACAATGCAATGTATAAAATAAAGCAATATAAATCATGGCACGGCATCACTCTTCGTGCTTTTACTCTCATCCTCACAATGCAATGCGTAATGAAAGAAATATAAATCATGGCACGGCATCACCCTTCGTGCTTTTACTCTCTTCCTCACTATGATATGAATGAAATGAATGCAATGAATACACGGCATCACCCTTCGTGCTTTACACTCTTCCTCACCCAAATCAACAACAGATAACACTTGGCAAGGAATTTAATAGGGCGAAATACAGTTCATAACCACCCAGCAAGGGGAATATCAACCAAAATAATAACAATGCCCGGCAAGGGACCTAGCTATAACCAATCTCTTACAAGTACATAACGTAATGAGATAGGTCCTCAACTGAGATATCCTATCACAAATACTTAAACAAATATTCTCAACAATTAAACAACTTCCCAAAGGAAACTACTTCATAACACAATAAATATCGAAATAATAACACGTAATTCACCAAATTAGACTCACGAGCATACTTGGTAAACATTGCATAGGTACTCGTCACCTCACCTATACATTGAACATGATAACACAAGTAGCACATACGACTCAATACCTATTCCTTCCTAATTATGCATTTCCCATCATTCTTCCAAAAATACCAAACTTCGACCCCGGGCCCGCTTGGTCCAAACCCGAGGTTCGGACCAAAACCCAATCACCCACCCCCACGAGCCCGAATATACAATTTGTTTTAAAATCCGACCCCTAAACGAGGTTGAATTCCCAAAAATTCCAAAAGTCCTAACTCTACCCAAAACCCCCAATTTCTACTTTTTAATCCATGATTTTAGGTCTAGAATCTAAAATAGTTGATGATAATGAAAGAAAACAGAGTTAAGAACACTTACCTATGAAGCTATGGAGGAAAAGTCTCCCAAGAATCGCCCAAGAAGAGTGGAGAAGAAGAAGATGAGAAAAATGGGTTTAATCTCGTAATTGTTCTGTTTCTAGGCTTTAAAAATGACTGGACGAAATAAGCCTATGCGATCGCGAAGAGAGGGCTGCGATCGCATAGAGGTATGCTTCTAATGCACCGCGATCACGAACGGGGACCTGCGATCGCACAGCTCAAGGAACCCCTCCTTATGCGATCGCGAACGAGTCTATGCGATCGCACAGGGTACCTAGCCAGCCCCCACCCAGACCTCTTATTCCCCTATGCGACCGCGGACAGTTTTATGCGATCGCATAGAGGAAACTGACCTCCCCCTTACTTAAAGCTATGCGATTGCAGCTAACCCTACGCGATCGCATAGATCAAAACATCAGACACCAGCAACAGCCTATTTACACAAGATTTTTCAACCTTTTAGCACCCCGACACCTACCAGAAACTCACCCGAGCCCTCGGGGCTCAAAACCAAATATACACACTACTTCAAAATCATCCTATGAACTTATTCGAGTAATTAAACCACAAAAATAACATCAAAAACAATGAATTAAACTCAAAAATCCATAGAATTTCCTCTAACTTCATAAACTATCAAATTTTCTATTTTTGATCCGCAACACGTCAAACCAAGTCCGTTTCTTACCAAATTTTACAGATAACTCATATAACATATATTGAACCTGTTCCGGGCTACGGAACCATAATACGGGCCCGGTAACACAGATTTCACATCAAAGTTCATTTTCAAAAAGTCTTTATTATTTTCAGAAAATAATTTTCTTTAAAAATTTATTTCTCGGACTTGGCACCTCAGAATTCGATTCCAGGCATACACCCAGGTCCCATATTTTCCTACGGACCCTCCTGGACCGTCAAATCACAGGTTCGGGTCCGTTTACCAGAAATGTTGACCAAAGTCAACTTTATTCAATTAATTATCATAAATTCAACTGTTTAACACATTTCCACATAAAGGTTTCTAGGCTATGCGCCCCAGCTGCGCACGCACATTGAGGTGACATTAACGGAGGCTTTCGGGTCCTCGGAACATAGTTTTAGCTAAATTTACACAGGATGACCTTTTGGGTCATCACATAACTTATGCAATATAAATGGTGTAGATTAAATGAAGGATCGAGTAAGGTTTAGGTTTAGTGAGAGCATCTCCAACCCTCCCTCATTTCTTCATAATGGGGGAAATTTTTGTCATAATGGAGTTTCAACCCTCCCCCATTTTTGCCTCCAAAATGGGGGATGAATAGTGTTACTCCAAATATGGGCGACACTATTCATCTCCCCCGTTACTATTTATGCTTATTTTATTATTATTTTTTATTATTTAATTCTTTGGATTTATCTATTTATATACACCTAATTATATTTATGTAATATCTTTATAATATTAATTTTACATCTTAACCTTGGCGTATAATTTTGATAAATTAATTTTCATGCATTTATTATTTTTATGTAAAATTGTAAGTTAATTTTATTATAATCTATAATTATACAAAAAATATACAATCATCTCAAAAAATGAATGGTGAACATGCATTCGGAGCTTTCTAAGCTCGTTTCGCAATTGTTGCGGGACCATCACGATTTTGAAGAAAAAGTGTTACATGATATAATAACTACATGTATTATACTGCACAACATGATAATAGATGATGAACATGATCTTAATGCACCAATTCAAGATGATTGGGAATGTCCAACTCCAACGGTAGAAATGGTAGTAGATGAAATTTATCGATTTGAGCAATTTTTAGCTCGACAAAAAAAAATTAAGGACAAAGATACGCATTTTGCACTTCGTAATGCATTAATAGATCATTTATGAGAGCATACTAGATGTGGAAGTTGAATATTTTTGTAATGTTTAATATGAATTTTACCATTATGTAATGTGTATTGAATTATCTTGTATCTCAATGATTTTACTTTTATTTGAATTATCCTTTAATATATATAATCTATAATATTTGCTTACAAATTATATTATTTAAAAATTTATGATATAAAATAATTTTATATTAAACTATATGTGATGAATATGTAAAAAAGAAAAAAAAGATAGGTTTTCTTTAATAAAAATAAGAAAATAAAATAAAATTTTGGAGTTTACTGCATTTTGGAGGAGAAAATAGAGGTAAGGGTTGGAGATGGCCTGAGCTGAAAATTATAACAAAGTTTGATGAAATGAAAAGTATTTTGACCCACATTTCTCATAAGCGAGTTAACGTACAATGATAAATATCTTAAGTTTCTTCTTGTAAAACCCCAAAATTTTAAAACTGTTATAAATAGAATTCTATTTAGAGTGATTGTCTATCTTTTAGAGAGTTCTACCTTGTGACTAAGTCATTTTCCCCCTAATAGAGGGGTCTTACCCCATTGTAAATCAACCCAAAATTCAATAAGAATTTTCTCTCTCTTTCTCTGCAATATTGTTCTTGTTCTTTATTGTTTCATAACATGTTATCAGCACGAGACGCTACCATCTCAAGAAGCTCTTTGAGAAGATTAAGGTATAAATTTTCTCCTCTTTTTAATTATGACTGATATTATGAAAAGAAAGTTCGTTGCCCTTGAAATTTCGGGCAAGAACTATATGACGTGGGTGTTGGATGCTGAAATCCATTTAGATGCAATGGGTCTTGGAGACGCCATTAAAGATAAAAATAAAGCATCTACCCAAGACTTTGCTAAGACCTTTATTTTCTTGCGCCATCACCTTGATGAAGGGTTGAAAATTGAATATCTCACAGTCAAAGATCCACTTGTTTGTGGAATGGCTTAAAGGAAAGATATGACAACTTAAAGTTGGTCACTCTTCCACAAGCAAGATATGATTGGGCTCATTTGAGGCTCCAAGCCTTTAAGTCTGTTTCTGAATATAATTCTGCAATGTTCAGAATTACTTCTAAATTGAAACTCTGTGGAGATACTATCACTGACTATGATATGCTTGAAAAAATGTTCACAACGTTTCATGCTTCCAATATGGTCTTGCAAAAACAATACCGAGAGAAAGGTTTCAAAAAGTACTCTGAGTTGATTTCTCTTCTCCTTGTGGCTGAGCGAAATAATGACTTGCTCATGAGAAATCACAAAAATCGACCCACTGGGTCTACACCATTTCCTGAAGTGAATGAGGTGTATCCCCATTATGCCAAACGTGAGAAAGGTCGTGGCCCTATTAATGGTCGTGGTCGTGGTCGTGGCCTTGGACAAGGAAGAAATTTTCCTGGTGTAAATCACCCTCCAAAGAAAAATAACCACCAAAAGTGAAAAGGAAAATATGAGAAGCCAAAGGCAAATGGTTCAGAAACTGAATGTTATCGTTGCGGTGGAAAAGGCCATTGGACAAAAATTTGTCGTGTACCAAGATATTTGGTTGAGCTTTATCAAGCATCTCTAAAGAATAAAGGCCCTGAAGCTAATTTTGTTTATGACAATGAATTTGACATCACCCACTTAGATGTGGCAGACTTCTTTGAGCGCCCTGATGGAAAAATAAACCACTTGATCGGTGATGGATCTGTGGTTAAAGATGATTGAGTAGTTTGATTTTATTTTATTTTGCCTATTCATAGTACTTAATGAATAAACATCATGTAATAATAGTTCTTTACATGAGTAATAGTCATTAATATCAATTAGTACAATTTATTTTATGAAATGGCGTTAGTTTTTCTCGCATCTTTGTACTTATAATAAGATAAGAAGACCAAAATTCCTTATTTGAGATGCCGCCAAATTCTCCCAAACAATTCAATTTTGATTGTTTATTTCTTTGTGGCCCACACATAACAATCTGTTTTTTTTAAAAAATTATTTAAACTTTTCTCTTCTCGTGTAACAATATATATAATAAAATAATTTTTTTTATTGTCAAACAGTAAGTTTAGAATGCACTTTTCCAGTCTTTAACATTAGTAGTTAAGATGGGTTATTAATACATAGATTTTAAAGAATTTGATCTTGACAAGAACAACTCGTCCGTTAGATACCTACTAAATCTATTGTAGTTGTAGTCATATGAGTTGTGTACTTATAATTACATTATTTTAGCTATGTAACTATTCGTATCATAATGAGAGTTTGCTCGAAATTGCATTAAAAAGGTTATTATTGAATCATTGGGTTAACTTTGTTTTCTTTCCATTTTTGTTGAAAATACTAACGTTTATTCGTATATTTCTTTGTATGTCAAACCATGAGAAGCAAATATGGATACCTCACAAAGCAAACTTGGATTAGTATTTAATTGTAAAAATATTTGCTTTGTTGATTCATGTACGACACATACAATATTCAAAGAGAAGAAATATTTCTCTCATTTAAGTATGTGTAAGGCAGACATTACTACAATTTCTGGTAGTAGTGAATTAATTGAAGGCTCTGGAAGAGCTACTATAACTCTGCAATTATCATAGAGAATGCGATGTTCTCCTCCAAGTCCAAGAGGAACTTGTTGAGTTTTAAAGATATCCGCCGAAATGGATATCAATATTGAGACAATAGATGAGAATAATCTTGAATATCTCATCATTACCAAGAATGTCTCTGGCCAAAAGAGGGTTATTGAGAAGTTTCCATCCTTATCTTGTGGCCTGTATTAGACAAGAATTAATGCAATTGAGGCACATTCTACCGTAAACCAAAAGGTTACTGATTCCAATACTTTTGTACTTTGGCATGATCGATTGAGACATCCTGGATCAATTATGATGAGACGAATTATAGAAAACTCAAATGGGCATCCATTAAAGAATTTAAAGATTCTTTTAAATAATGAATTTTCTTTCACTTCTTATTATCAAGGTAAGTTAATTATAAGACCATCCAATGGCGGATGTAGTGTACAACCTACGGGTTCAACTGAACCCATAACTTTCGACGCAGAGTAAAAATTTATATGTAAAAATTCATTAAAATTGAAAAAATAGTAGATATGAACCCATAAATTTAAAAATATAATGGGTTCAATGTTAAAAGCCTTAAAATTGAACCCATAAGATTTAAATCCTGGATCCGCCTCTGAGACCATCACCAACAAAGGTTGGGATTGAGTCCCCTGCGTTATTGGAACGTATACAAGGGGACATTTGTGGACATATTCACCCACCTAGTGGGTCGTTTAGATATTTTATGGTCTTAATAGATGAATCCTCTAGATGGTCTCATGTGTGCTTATTGTCATCTCGCAATCTCGCGTTTGCAAAATTAATGGCACAAATAATTCGATTACGGGCATAATTCCCCGATAATCCAATTAAGTCTATTAGACTTGATAATGCTGCTGAGTTTTCATCCCAAGCATTTAATGATTATTTCTTATCAATTGGGATAAAAGTGGAACATCCTGTAGCTTATGTTCACACTCAAAATGGCCTAGCAGAGTCTTTAATTAAACGTTTGCAATTGATAGCAAGACCGTTACTAATGAAAACGAGGCTGCCCACTTCTATTTGGGGTCACGCCATTTTGCATGCAGAAATGCTAGTTCGTCTCAGACCGAAAAATTATCACAAATATTCCCCGTTGCAATTAGTTTTGGGTCATGAACCTAATATATCCCATTTAAGAATTTTTGGATGCGCAGTATATGTGCTTGTAGCACCACCATATCGCACCAAAATGGGTCCCCAAAGAAGGTTAGGAATATATGTTGGGTTTGAATCGCCCTCCATTATTCGCTATCTTGAAACATTAACGGGGGATTTATTCACTGCTCGATTTGCAGATTGTCGATTCGATGAGACACTTTTCCCAAAATTAGGGGGAGAAATTTGTGAAACCAAACGGGAAATTTTGTGGAAAAATCCATCATTATCTCATCTTGATCCACGTACCTCTATTTGTGAAAAAGAGGTGCAAAAGATTATTCATTTGCAAAGAATAGCAAATCAAATGCCAGACGCATTTACGGATTTGAAAAGGATAACAAAATCACATATCCCTGCTGAGAATGTTCCAATCCGTATTGATGTCCCTATTGGACAATCTTCTAGTGTCATAGCTAATGAGTCACAAGCACGCCTAAAACGTGGCAGACCATTGGGTTCTAAGGATCGAAATCCTAGAAAAAGGAAAATAAATGATCAAAATGACACTACGAAAGAATCTCACGAAGAAATCCACGATTTAATAAATTATGAGATTCATGAAGAAACCATTGAGCCCGAGACTCAAGATAATAAGGAACTATCAATAAATCCAATCGATATTGAGACAAATTTGAATCGAGTGGATATAGTGGTGTATTATGTCTTTGCATATAATGTTGCATCTAGAATTATGCAATATAGTGAGGATATTGAACCTCAATATGTTGGAGAATGTCGACAAAGACATGATTCGCCAAAATGGCAAGAAGCAATCCAATAAGAGTTGGATTCACTTGCGAAACGTGAAGTTTTTGGGCCTGTAGTCCAAACACCTAATGGTGTTAAGCCTGTTGGCTATAAATGGGTCTTTGTACGCAAGAGGAATGAGAACAATGAGGTACAAATATATAAGGCACGCCTTGTTGCACAAGGATTTTCACAAAGGCCTAGTGTCGATTATGAAGAGACATATTCACCCATTATGGATGCTATAACGTTCCTTTATCTAATTAGTTTTGTTGTCCATGAAAAGCTTGACATGTATTTAATGGATGTGGTTAACGCCTACCTTTATGGCTCACTTGATAATGAGATATACATGAAAATTCCCGAGGAATTTAAAATGCCTAACGCACATAATTCAAAATCCCGGGAAATGTTTTCAATCAAATTGCAAAGATCTTTGTATGGTCTAAAGCAATCCGGACGTATGTGGTATAATCGTCTTAGTGAGTACTTATTAAAGGAAGTTATATAAATGATGCCATTTGTCCATGTGTTTTTATAAAGAAAACAACATCAGAATTTGTTGTACTTGCCGTATATGTTGATGACATAAACCTCATTGGAACTCCTATAGAACTCCAAAAGGCAATTGATTATTTAAAGAAAGAATTCGATATGAAAGATCTTGAAAAGATAAAATTATGTCTTGGTTTGCAAATTGAACATTTGGTAAACAGAATTTTTGTTCATCAATCTACCTATAGAAAAGGTACTGAAACGGTTCATATGGATGGAGCACATCCATTAAGTACTCCGATGGTTGTTCGATCACTTGATGTGAATAAGGATCCATTCCGACCTCAAGAAGAGAATGAAGATCTACTTGGTCCTAAGTACCATATCTTAGTGCAATTGGTGCACTAATGTATCTTGCTAATACAACAAGGCCTGACATAACTTTTTCAGTTAATGTCTTAGCAAGATATAGCTCTGCTCCTACAAGGAGACATTGGAATGGAATCAAACACATATTACGGTATCTAAAAGGAACTACCGATATGGGCTTATTTTATGGCAATAATTGCAGTCCTGATCTTGTTGGTTATGTCGATGCTGAGTATTTATCTGATCCACACAAGGCCCGATCTCAAACAGGTTATGTGTTTACCTATGGAGGCACTGCCATATATTGGCGATCGACTAAGCAATCGACCGTGGCTACATCATCTAATCATGCAGAGATAATTGCTATTCGTGAAACAAGTCGAGAATGTGTGTGGTTGAGGTCTATAATACATCTTATTTGAGACAAATGTGGTTTGAAGTGTGACAAACTACCCACGATTTTGTATGAAGACAATGCAGCATGCATAGCCCAATTGAATGGAGGATTCATAAAAGGAGATAGGACAAAGCATATTTCACCAAAGTTATTTTTCATACATAATCTTCAAAAGAATGGTGATATAAATGTGCAACAGATTCGTTCAAGTGATAATATGGCTGATTTGTTCAAAAAATCTCTACCAACGTCAACCTTCAAGAAGCTAGTGTACTAGATCGGTATGCGAAGACTCAAGGATGTGAATTGATGCTCTCATCAGGTGGAGTTAATGCGCGTTGCACTCTTTTTCTCTTACAAGGTTTTGTCCCACTGGGTTTTCCTTGCAAGGTTTTTAACGAGGCAACCAAAAGGCGCATTTCTAAACATGTGTACTCTTTTCCCTTTTCTAGAATTTTTTTTCCCATTGGGTTTTATTTTAGTTAAGGTTTTAACGAGACACATTATTTGTTGAATAGACATTCAAGGGGGAGTGTTATAAATAGAATTCTATTTAGAGTGAATGTCTATCTTTTAGAGAGTTCTACTTTGTGGCTAAGTCATTTTTCCCCTATAAATAGAGGGGTCTTACCCCATTGTAAATCATCCCAAAATTCAATAAGAATTTTCTCTCTCTTTCTCTGCAATATTGTTCTTGTTCTTTATTGTTTCATAACAAAAACTTTATTTTCAACTAATTACATGCCTAATGACATAATTTTAAAAATCTCGATGTGTATGTAACCTCCACGAGTTTGTTATATCCCTTAAGTATGTTAACAAAGTTATGGTGTGAAGGTTTGGAATGCTAAAAAAAGCACGAGGTTGCATATATAGATTTTCAGATGCAATAATATTTGTACTTTAGCACCAAAAGAATTGGATATGGAGATTTTCAGAAACAACAAAGTTTGTGCTTTAGCATGAAAAGGCATGCCTCACCTAGCTGGTCAGCCTTTAAATATCCCAAAGGATTTTTCCATTTCAAACACCCCAAAGAGTTAGGACTTATTTTATTCAAGGAGATATTGACCAAAGATCATTCCCCAATGCATAAGGTGAGTCTTTTTAACACAATTAGGGTTGGATTATTACTCCCCGACATAAATACGAACAAGATTTCATCTTCAAATTATTATATCATACACAAGAACTTAAAAACAAGATTTATCCTCAAACCTAGGGTTTGTGAGAATGACGCCCATGGTAAGATCTTTAACATGAATTCACCTATAAATATTACCATCATTTAGTACCTTCTAATTCCTGAAACCTAGATTTTCATTCAAGAATCAAAGAGTTCCTCAAGATGCAAAACCTAGGATTTGTGGAGACATCGTCCAAGGTAAGATTCATTACTTCCTAGTATTAAAGTTAGTAACTTTACGATAGATTACAACTAGAGATGTTATGACCCAATTTCTCCTACAGACCGTGATGGCGCCCAACATCGCTGCTAGGCAAGCCAACATTGAACTAACCATGTGTGAGAATATGTGAGAATTATGGGTATAAAAATAATGAAAAACCATTAATGGCTATATATGAACTTGAAGGAGAAGATGAGTTAAATAGGATTTATTAAGTTAATGATTTTAAACTCCCTAAAATATAGATTTTGGAGCAAATCAGGAAGACTAATGATTTGGAAGTTGTCAAATAGGTGAATAAGAGGCCGAATAAGGAGATTTTCTCTTTGGAGGATGAGAATAGGCGGTGGATCGAGAAAATACATAAAGATCAAGAAGGTTCCACTGCTCGCCTTGACAAATTATTATGGCTTATCCAAACCCTACCCTCAACCAACAAATAAACCTAGTCTCTACTCACGTCTTAAGTTGTAATATACTTGTAACAAAAAAATAGAATTTGAGACGAATTTGACAGTTTTATTAATTCGGACCAAATTTACAATAGCTAATCGAACTAAATGATTACAATGAACCAAATGATTATAAGCTCTATTGTACTCCGCCATTAATACATGTAAATGAAGGTGAATTAGAATGGAAGAAGGAAGAACAAGATAGGAGAATTGAGTTTATAAAGAAAGAGAAGAGAGAGAATCAGAATAATACCGGTCAAATAACTGCCTTTCTGTTAGGCCCAAAAGTGGTTATATGCTTGGCCCAACCGACTTTGGGTTTGTTTAGCCTCCACCCTTTATTTGGCCCTTTTATTTCAGCCATTGGATCTAACCCATGTGCAGCTCACGTGTGCTTTAATTCCAACCCCAGACTTGCTTCTTCTTATTCACTTTCCTAATTTCCCTTCTTCTTCGTCGACACATTACAATACCCTCCGATGAAAATTGACCTTTTCCTCAAGGTTAGAGTTGTGCCACAAAATCTGGGAATCTGCTTCGAACATAGCCCCAATCTTCCTAGGTTGCCTCTTCTTCACTCAAATTAGCCCACTGAACCAATACTTTGACTCACACTCCATTGTTAACCTTCACCATTTTCCTCTTCAAAATAGCCACTGGATGAACCAAGACCTCACCATTCGCATCACAAATCGGTGTCTGTTGTTGTGGACTAATGTCGGGGCCGACTCGTTTCTTCAGCTGGGGCACGTGAAAAATAGGATGGATCTGAGAGCCTGGAGGAAGCTCTAAACGGTAAGCCACTTCTCTTATCCTTTTGTAGAACTTTATAAGGCCCATAGAATTTAGCACTTAATTTGAGGTTTTTCCTTACTGCAACTGAAGCTTGTCTATAAGGCTGAAGCTTCAGATATACCCAATCCCCTACACTTAGAACTCTTTCTGATATGTTCTTATCCGCATAAAACTTAATTCTTTCCTGGGCTTGAGATAGGTTGTCCTTCAACTGCTGTAACATTTGCTTCCTTTGGGCTATGCATGTCCCTACTTGGGACTGAACAGGTTGGGGTAAGGACCCCAAACGAATCTGTGGTGGAGCAAACCCATACAACGCCTGTAATGGGGTAGTTTTAAGGGCAGTGTTGTGGTTTGTGTTGTACCACCACTCAGACAAAGGTAGCCACTGGACCCATTGGTGAGGTTTAGTAAATACCATAGCATGCAAATAGGCTTCCAGACACCTGTGCAACCTCTCTGTTTTCCCGTGTGTCTGTGGGTGGTATGAAGTGGGAATGTGTAACTTAACCCCCATAGATTTGAAGAGTCTTTTCCAAAACTGACTAGTAAACACACAATCTCTGTAGACAATAGTGTTAGGTAACCCATGTAACTTGTACACTTCTATCAAAAACAAATCAGCTACATCATGTGCTGTAAAATGGTGTTTGAGAGCTAAGAAATGACCATACTTGGTAAGTCTGTCCACTACTACCAATATGGCATTTCTATGGTTTGATGATGGAAACCCTTCCACAAAATCCATGGTTGTGTCCTGCCATGGTAACTCCGGAATGGGTAGGGGTTGTAGCAAGCCAGGGGTGTGGATATTTTCATTTTTCACTTGTTGACAAATATCACATTCTGCTACCCATTTGTATACATCCTTCTTCATGTTAGGCCAGAAGAAAATCATACTCATCCTTTTATAGGTCCCTTGTTGTCCAGAATAACCCCCCAAAGGAGATTGATGCATGGCCTCAAAGACTTTAACTCTCAAATTGGACCCTGTCCAATGTAGATCCTCTGATTATACCTAACAACTCCCTGAGTTAGAGTGTAGCTAGAGTTGGAATGTGTGTTGGTTATCAGCTCTATGATTAACTGATGAACCACCTGATCATGTTCATAACTCTGTTCCACCTCACTCATCCAAGTAGGGTCAGTAGAAGAAAGGGCACATAGTGATGAGTCTTCTTCTTGTCTCCTAGATAATGCATCAGCCACCCTATTTTCAACTCCCCTTTTGTATTGAACTTCATAATCCGGACCAAGTAATTTAGTCAGCCCCTTCTGTTGAAGTGCAGTAGTAACCCTCTGCTCCAGGAGGTATTTTAGGCTGTGGTGATCTGTTCTGATGATAAAATGACCTCCTTGTAGATAATGTCTCCACTTATCCACAGCTGAGAAAATAACCATGAACTCCTTTTCATAAGTAGATAATCCCAAGTGTCTTGGTGCCAAGGCTTTGCTGAAATAAGCAATAGGCCTATCTTCTTGCATCAACACTAGCCCCATTCCTTTAGAGCAAGCATCAGTCTCTATGATGAATGTCTTGTTAAAATCTGCTAGTGCTAGCACTGGTGCACTGATCATAGACTTTTTGAGGGTTTGAAATGCTTGGTTTGCTTCTGGATTCCTAAGGAAAGCATTCTTTTTCAACAAATTGGTCATTGGTCTACTAATGACTCCATAGGACTTAATGAATCTTCTATAGTACCCAGTAAGTCCCAGAAAATCCCTTAGGGCCTTAATTGTGGTAGGAGTAGGCCAATGAGTCATAGCCTCAATTTTGGAAGGGTCAGTAGCAACCCCTTCCCCTGTTATGATGTGCCCCAAATACTCCACTTGTGATTGACCAAATGAACACTTTGAAAGTTTAGCAAATCGTTGTTCCTTCCTAAGAATTCCCAGAACACTATTTAAATGTTTCACATGCTCTTCCATGGTAGAACTATATATGAGAATGTCATCAAAAAACACCAACACAAACCTCCTAAGATAGTCTCAGAACACATGGTTCATGAGTGATTGAAAAGTGGCAGGAGCATTGGTCAGCCCAAAAGGCATGACCTTGAACTCATAATGCCCCAAATGAGTTCTAAATGCAGTCTTATAAATGTCATTTCCCCCTTCCTTATTTGATGATATCCAGCCCTCAAGTCTATTTTGGAATAGATGCTTGAACCACACAATTCATCCATTAAATCATCAACTAAAGGAATAGGAAACTTATCTTTTATGGTCATATTATTCAAAGCTCTATAATCTATGCAAAATCTCCAGCTCCCATCCTTTTTCTCAACTAGTAGAACAGGTGATGAAAAAGGAGAATGGCTAGGTTGTATTATGCCATTCTTGAGCATTTCATTAACTTGCTTTTCAATTCATTTTTCTGAAAAAAACTATATCTGTAAGGCCTGATACTTACATGATTTGCATCTCTTTTCAGGGGAATCAAATGATCACGGGCTCTCCTTGGTGGTAGTGAATTTGGCTCCAAGAATACATCTGGGTATTTCTTCAGCACCTCATCAATCTCCACATGTAAATCCTCTGCCTCTGTACTTTCCTCAGCTGACATTGTAAATAGGTGTGACCAAATAGCTTGACCCTTCTTAAGTAACTGTATGACTCCATTTGCTGACATACTTTTCAATTTTGCCTGGTTATAGATCCCCTTAAGTTCTACTCTTTTCCCTTTATGAGTAACATGCACCTTATATTCCACAAAATCCAAAAGGACTGGATTATGGGCCTTCATACAATCTCCCCCTAATATCATGTCATTACCCCCCAATCTGATAATTCTGACTGTGTCCTCAAATTCCACCCCTTGAATTTTCCACCTAAACTTGTGACAAATGTGCAAGCTCATGGGGTAGTTGCCATTTGCTACTGTGACCCTCATAGGTACAGCTTCTGAAATAACACATCCAGTTCTCTTGGCTGCCTCCATGTCTAGGAAACTATGTGTACTTCCTGAGTCCAACAATATAGTTAAGGAGTTCTTCTTGGAATCTCCTATTAGCTTAATGGTATTGGGAACCTCAGTACCAGATAAGGCATTCAGACTGATAGCTTCATCAACTATCTCCTCTTCTGGAACAATCATAGTCTCCTCTGGTTCTATTACTTCTTCTACAATCTCCTCTTGGGCAGCTGAGATTGCATTCAGCTGTCTCTGTTACACTGGTGCCCAAGGTGATATTTATCTCCACATTTGTAACATAGGCCTTGAGCCTTTCTGCTTTCAAACAACTTGTTATTTGCATAGTTAGAACCAGTACTCAGACCTTTACTCCCTTGGGCAGTGAACTCTAAAGATGGTCATGTACTCCATGTTGTTCGACCCCCCTTATTAACAGATGTTAGAAGATTTTCCTTATGTCTAGCCTTTTCTACTGCCTTGTTAAAAGAATAGGGATCCAACATCTTTACTGTACGCCTAATCTCTTCCTTTAACCCTTCAATGAACAATTCTAAAAAAATTCTTGAGGTATTGTGGGATTCCTAATCAACACCCATGCTTTAAGCTCCTCAAACTTCAAATACTCATACATTGTTCCTGTTTGTTCTATTTTTTTGAATTTCCCAATTAGGTTGAGTTTACTGTTAGATGCACCCTCAAACCTACTACAAATTTCAGCAGTAAATTCTTGCCATCTAACTACTCATTTGCTTATGCGATAGGAAAAGAACCATGAATCGGCCTTACCATTGAGATGAAGGACTGCCTCCTCCAGCTTCTGTTGAGGATCAGTGATGTTGTTGTGCTGGAAAAACCTCTCGCACTTCCTCAACCATGCACAAGGATCCACCCCCTCAAAGTATGGAATATCAACTCGAGACTGCGATGAATGACCTAAGTTCCTGCTGCCATGAGTCTCCCTGTTCTCTCCCAGCCATGATCGACTGTTCACGCCTGCATTTAGCAGTCCTTCCACCAGTGCACTGCCCAAAATTCCATCCTGTGGAGGAAGGAGCTCCTCCACCAACAACTCTAACTTCTTCCCCAAGTCTTCTAGTCTTGCGTCGTTAGTTGATGTATACTGCTGAAATTGCGATTCTAATTTTTTTATCGATTCATCAGTAGATTTAGATCGTGTTTCTACGCCTGTCACTGTGAATGGCCAGGATATTCTCTGATACCAATTGTAATATACTTGTAACAAAAAAATAGAATTTGAGATGAAATTGACAGTTTTATTAATTCGGACCAAATGTTACAATAGCTACTCGAACTAAATAATTACAATGAACCAAATGATTCTAAGCTCCATCGTAGTCCGTCATTAATACCTGTAAATGAAGGTGAATTAGGATGGAATAAGGAAGAAGAAGAAGATAGGAGAATTGAGTTTAGAAAGAAAGAGAGGAGAGAGAATCAGAATAATACCGATCAAATAACTGCCTTTTTGTTAGGCCCAAAAGTGGTTGTATGCTTGGCCCAACCGACTTTGGGCTTGTTTAGTCTCCACCCTTTATTTGGCCCTTTTATTTCAGCCATTGGATCTAACCCATGTGCAGCTCACGTATGCTTTAATTCCAACCCCAGACTTCCTCCTTCTTATTCACTTTCCTAATTTCCCTTCTTCTTAGCCGACACATTACATAAGCCAATCCAAACCAGTGTTGTCTAGTATCAAGTCCTTTTGTTTTGGCTATCATTTTGTACTTTGTTGGTTTATTCTTGTTTTGTGGTAATCTAGGCATGTTCTTATAACTTTCTATTGGCTTGGGCCTTTGAGGCTCAATTGGTGCATAGAAAATAAATTTTTTATTTTGATTTGATGAGTTTCTCCTAGATGGATAATGTTATGAGATTAAACGTTTGAGCTCTTAACTTATGTACATGTTAATGTAGACCGAACGACCATGAGTTTAATATTGCTTAATTTCGCTTTCGACTCTACTAATGCTCTACTTTTTTTATGATACCAAAAGGAGAAAATTAAAGAATATGCATATAAACTGATCAACAAACCTAGTCTTTGTGCATTTAAATGATTAATTGTGATTACAAGATATCTATTTGCAGGAAACTATTGAACCAATAGTTCTTTTGCCTAGCCATCTATAGGATTGTAATGAATTGAAAGTGAATCCCTAGACTTATGCAAAAACAGATGTCTAGTAGGAAAAATGGTGATAATGAAGCTGGTTCTGATGTTGAAGTTGCACATTGGTTTGTCATTAACAAAAAGAAAAATTTATTGAGCTAATCTTATATTGATTTTGATAATCAACAAATAGTTGTGTAAGAACCATGTCCCTTGAAGCTGATTAAAATCTGAAAGTTATTTTCTAATGCAAGTTGGGTTGAGCTGGAAAAACCAATTTATGCTAACAGTCAGATTGCTTGTAGGATTTGTTTCATGTTAAAAATATAGTAATAACTAGAGAAATTCATGGTCAACCATGATTCATCAATCACGGAGATACTTGCATGGAAAGAAAAAATGTATAGAGTTTTTAAGAAAATAAATAGAACCCTCTTAGAATTTATTTTTATGGGGTAACCAATTTGTTTTAGATTTTGAAGCTAAAATTAAAAAAAAAAATTGGCCTACTTCTCTCCAATATATAGCATCACGTTGTCACTATTAGAGGTTAATGCTTCTAATGCTTTTCGCACAATCTCATAGAATTCTATAAGGCAAATTGCAATTATAGCAAGTAGGTGCTTTTAAGGATTCAAGTTGAGCATCTGAAGAACCTGTTCCCAAATACGAAACTGCTTTAGCTCTTTAGTTGTATAGGTTTAAGTCTTTGGTATTTCACTGTAACCTATTTTGCTTTTGAGAAGTATAATCATAGATTATCAAGTTATGAAGAGTTTGGTTAGCTTTCGAGGGTAGAGTTTATGGTCATGAAGGAGTAACTACAATTAAATTAATTGTATAAGTTAAGGTAATAGAGTTAGTCCCACTGGTTATTGAGTTATAACCTAAAACTGCTCTTTGATGTTAGTAAAGTTCCGAAGCAAATCTTACGAGGGTAGGTCGTGGACGTTAGTAAATTTTCGAAGTAAATCTTACGAGGGTAGGTTGTGATTTTTAATCCCTTGAACAAGGAGGGTTTTCACATAAACTTGAGTACTTTATATTTTCTCACTTTAGTTTCAGTTTGTGTCAAAATAGTTTAGTCAAATTACCAGGTTCTTTAACTCGCGAAAATCGGGCAAGACACAGTTCACTTTTACTCTTGTGTCTACGTGTATCCTAAAATAATAATTGGTATCAGACCAGATTTTTCCAATGTAAGGCTAACCACCTTGAATTAATCCAAGATTGTTGCACCTATAGGCGTTTAAGAAGGATAATCAACCACAAGTCCACCATTGCTTAACGGAAAGTATCATGGATGGTGAAAAGAAAGAATGCAAGATTTTCTAGAAGGAAAAAATATAGAGCTCTAAGATGTTTTTGAGAAAATTCCTAAGGATAATCGAATCTTTGCATATAATAATGTAAGAAAATTTGGAACTGCTCATGAAGGAACAAACTAGGTCAAACAATTTAGTATTGACATGCTCATAAGGAACTATGAACTTTTCAAGATAAAGGAGGGGAAAACTATTCAAGAAATACATAATAGGTTCACAACCATTACCAAAGAGTTTAATCTATCTTAAGAAGCCAACCCTATGAATAAGTTTGTAAGAAGATTTTAAGTGTGCTACCATTCTCTTGGGATAACTAAATAATTGAAGCTACCATTAACGATATCATTAGAAATTTGAAGACCTATAAGTTGAAGTAGTAACAAGATCGCTAGATGGCAGAGCCTCGCAAGGATAAGAACCTGGTTCTCAAGGTCACTAAAAATCTGAAAATTGACGATGATACCATAACCTTACTAACACGCAAATTCTAACACATAATAAGGAAGAATGACCTTTTGAAAAGGATAGTACCTCCAATGATAAGGCTCCCGAGAAGAGCAACACGGATGGATGCTACATGTGGGAGACTGATGTCTCGACCCAAGCCCATGACACGTATTATCCATTTTGGACCTAGGTATACATAAATTTGTCTTTTGGGCTACACCATCTTGAGCCCAAAAATCGCACGTACCGTAGCACATGCCTTATATAGCTCTTCACTTTTTTTCTCCCATTCAGACTTGAAATTCGCCCCAAGATAACATGTACATGCCTTCTTCAGAAACTTGTCAGCATAGAAGACTGCCAGTCCTGCCTGACCCACTCTCATGAGCACGCCCTCCATCATAGGCATCACAACCGAGTTGAGGAAAAATAATCCTAATAAAGTGAAAGAGCAAAAGAAGGACCGGGTTCTTGGAGCTAAATGCCGGAAAAAAAGAGCAAACAAGATTGTAAGAAATAGGCTCTAGGTGCTATGAGATATACAAGTAGTTATGAATCTGATGATGATAGTGATGGTGAAATGTTGTTAAAAGATAAGAAAATTATTTAAATTTAAAATCTCAAAGGATATTAATATTTCACTAGGTAAATATTGAAGAAAGCTAATGTGATGACCCAAAAGGTCATCCCGTATAATTTTAGCTAAATCTGTGTTTCGAGGCCGTGAAAGCCTCCTTTTATCTCATCTCGATATTCGTGCGCAGCCCGGGCAGCGTAGCCGGAAAGCCATTATGTGAAAAATTGATAAAATGATGATTTAATAATAATTATTTGAATAAAATTTGACTTTGGTAAATATTTTGGTAAACAGACCCGGACCCGGACCCGTGATTTGACGATTCCGGAGGATCCGTAAGAAAATATAGGACTTGGGCGTATGTCCGGAATCGAATTCCGAGGTCCCGAGTCCGAGAAATGAATTTTTAAAGAAAATTATTTTCTGAAAAATATAAAGGTTTTTGAAAATGAGATTTGATGTGAAACCTGTGATATCGGGCACGTATTATGGTTCCAGAACCCAGAACAGGTTTAATATGTCTTATGTATGTTATTTGTGAAATTTGGTGGAAAACAGACTTAGTTTGACGTGATTCGGATCGAAAATGAAAAATTTAGAAGTTTAAAGGAATTTCATTGATTTTGAGGTTTAATTCGATGTTTACGATGTTATTTTGGTGTTTTGATTACTTGAATAAGTCCGTAGAATATTTTTGAGCTTGTGTGCATAATTGGTTTGGAACCCCGAGGGCTCGGGTGAGTTTCGGGTAGGCGTCGGGGTGGTTTAACTTAGAAAAATCTGATTTTTTCTGTTGTATCTGGTGTCCATGTCTTTTGACCTTCGCGATCGCGGTGCACTGCATGCGATTGCGATGAGCAAGTCTGGGAGGGGTGGAAATACCCTGCGCGAACGTAGGGCCTTGGACGCGAACGCGGAGCTTGGGGAAAAAGCTCTACGCGAACGCGAGGAGCCTCACGCGAACGCGTAGTGCAAATGTGGGGCTGGGTAGCTAGTACTCTACGCGAACGCGATCGCAATGGTCCAGGTTCAGTACTCTACGCGATCGCGTAAGCTATTTTTGCCTAGTCATTTATTTAGTCCCAAAAACAGAACACTTACGGGAATTATACCATTTTTTGTAACTTCTTCTTCTCCGCACCTCCTTGGGCGATTTTTGAAGAACTTCTTCACCATAGCTTCATAGGTAAGTAATTCTAACATCGTTTTCTTCCATTTTATTCAACATTCATTAGATTCTAGGCCTAAAATCATGGAATTAAAGGGTAGAAATTGGGGTTTTAGGTAGAGTTAGGGCTTTTTGATTATTTGGGAATTTGACCTCGTTTTGGGGTCGGATTTCAAAACAAATTATATATTCGGACTCGTTGGGGAATAGGTGATCGGGTTTTGGTCCGAACATCGTGTTTTGACCAAGCGGGCCCGGGGTCGATTTTTGGAATTTTGGAAAGAAAGTTGGGAATTCTACATTTAAGCATTGGAATTGAATTGTTAAGCATTCATTGATGTTATTGAGTCAATTATGTCTAGATACTATTGATTTGGAGTCGGGTTCGAAAGAAAAAACGGTGTTTGAGGCTTGATTTTGATCTTCAGAGTCAGAGGTAAGTGTTTGGCCTAACCTTAGCTTGAGAGAATAGGTATTGAGTCCTAATTGCTACGTGTGTATTCCATGTTCAATCTATAGGTGAGGTGACGAGTACATATATGTTGTTGTCAAGCATGACCGTGAGTCGGAAATTTGCAATTATATGATATTTATTGGCTTTTACTATGTTTATGGGTTTAATAGCAATTTGATAGCTATTCATTTGGTGGAAATTCTTAGTTATGGGTATTGTTGAGTAGTTGATCGGTTGAAGAACTTTATGTTGGATTATACACATGTGTAGGATTGGTTATAGATGTGTCCCTTGCCGGGACGGTATTATTTTTGTTGAATATTCTGTGCATTTAAGATTTTTTTTTTGTTGTTGATTTTCATGCCAACTGTTGTTTTATGTTGTTATGCACGAGGGGACATTCCGTGCCGTGTTTATGATTATTATGCACGAGGGGACATTCCGTGATGTGTTGATGATATATATATATGCACGAGGGGACATTACGTACCGTGATTGTGATGTTTTATGCACGAGGGGACATTCCGTGCTATGTTTATGTTGTTTATGCACGAGGGGACACTTCGTGCCATATTTTATATTGTTATGCACGAGGGGAAATTCCGTGTCGTGTTATGCTAAAAATATGCACGAGGAGACATGCCGTGCCATTTCTTTTCACTTGTTTATTTCGTGTTGTTGATCCTCGTTATTATTTTCGGATATTTAGACTGTTGTTTCATTTTCGTCATTTCAGTAATTGCTATCCCTTTTCCCCAGCATGTTCGCTCCATTTTTTTTGTACTTATCTGTTATTTCTTGTCATTACTCCTTTATTACATTATTGAACTGTACATGTATTCGTTATTTGTCGTGTCCTAGCCTCGTCACTACTTCGCCGAGGTTAGACTCGGCACTTACTCAGTACATGGGGTCGGTCGTACTGATGCTACACCTGCACTTCCTTATGTTGTGCAGATTACGGAGACGGACCCAGTGGGCATTGATCGAGGGAGTATCCTTCAGTCCACAGGCGACACTGAGGTAGTCCCGCAGACGTTCGCGGGCCTTGGCGTCACCTCCCTTATCTCTCTTTTCTGTCTTTTCATGTAGTTCCAAGACAGTTGTACACATTTATTTCAGACCTTTATTTTTAGTAAATCTAGATTGTCCGTGAGATTGAGATACCAGTTCTAGGGGTGTATTTAAGGAAATTTCGTAAGATTTATTATTTAAGTTGTTGAATTTCTTATCTTCCGCATTTCTAATTATAATTGTTCTAGTTTACCACTTTTATTTCAATTGTTATTAATAATGAAATAGTAAACTTAACCAAAACGTTGGCTTGTCTAGCGGGTTCAACGTTAGACGTCATCACGGCCTGAAGGTGGGATTTCGAGTCGTGACAGCTAATACATTATTAATAAATTCATAGCTAACGTACAAAGATTCAAACTCTAAGGCACACATTTTAAAGCTACTAGAAAAATAAATTCTTTCAAGATTGATGGAAGAACTTTGTAAATGTAGCTGCTTCATAGATTTCATTCTCTTAGTAATGATATAACAAATGAATTAGCGAAGTTTCGTGTCCAAATTTTTAGCAAAAGGGTATTTAATGAAAAATATATCATATGCAAATCTTCAAATCTTATGTTTTATGCAAGTGTAAACTTTGTTAAATGGAAAAGATTGTGTGCATATTTTTAGAATAATTATTTGTAATCATAAAGATTCTATATAGTTGTTATAGAGGGATAATTTTACAAAGAGCGTTCTGTTATAAATATGGTTGTTGATGTTATAGGTAAAATGTTGTTATAGAAAAGTAAACTATAACTTAAAAAATCAGTTCTAAGAAAAACTTGGCTTTTATAGTGAATAATTGTTATATAAGGATGTTGTTATATAGAGGTCTGGTTGTAAAAAGGGACTAGGACATAAAAAAGTCAAGATCCTGTATAACTCCAAAAGTAATTATGCCTTTATTCGTAAAAATTATTTGTACACACTGTGATAATAACAAGCTCTTCAAAGATACATGCACTAGTAAGCCCAAAGTAATTCAAAAATAATATGGAATATATTGAGACAAAAATTAAACCAGGTTCTTATTAAAATATGTGAGACTTCCAAGATGGGATAACAAGAATTTGATTCATCCTATTACTCAAAGAAAGGGATTAAACTAGCATGGTTTCCCAAATCTAGCCCCTTAATTATTTTGTAGGTTAAGGTAAGAGGAAGCAGAACATGTTGTACATAAATAGTGCCTGCTCTAGACACATAACGAGAAAAAGAGAAATTTTTTCTCACTGATAGCCTATCAAAGTAGAGATTCATTAATGGTATGAAAGGAAATATTATTGATATAGGTAAGATTGGTAAGTCCCAGTCCCATGCAATAAAAAGCGTATATTGTGTTAAAGGTCTAAAATACAACTTGCCGAGTGTGCCTCAAATGTGTGATAGAGGAAATCATGTTCTGTTTACCTCATGTGTATGCACTATCACTAATCTTAATTCTAGAAACCTGGTTCTTAAAGGAAAAATGCACAAAAATATTTACAAAGCTAATATTATGTATTCTCATGTAAATAGCCTAATATATCTTAGTGAATTTGATAACGATTCATTGTTGTGGCACAAAAAACTTGGATATGCAATTTTTTCACTATTGAAAAAGTTAGTATTAAAGGACTTAATTATTGGTA
The DNA here is from genome assembly GCA_005239525.1 of Nicotiana knightiana. Classification (NCBI taxonomy): domain Eukaryota; kingdom Viridiplantae; phylum Streptophyta; class Magnoliopsida; order Solanales; family Solanaceae; genus Nicotiana; species Nicotiana knightiana. The sequence goes on from ML424016.1 coordinate 39,882, forward strand.
TGCCAAAATTCAGGTTCAAAGAAGACAAAGTTTGTGATGTTGTGCAAAGATTAACATGCCAAATCCTCCCTCAAATCAAAGAAAGTGATAAGTACCTCACATTCCTTGGAATTACTGCACATGGATCTATGTGATCCTATGAAGATTCCGAGATAGAAAGAGGTATGTGTTTGTGATTGTTGATGACTTTTTATGTTTATATAGACCTTATTTCTTGCTTTTAAAATGAAATATATGATTTGTTTGTTGAATTTGTAAAGAAAATGCAAAAAAGAATTAAATAGTCAATTCTCTAGCATTAAATTTGATTATGGTACTGAATTTGAAAATACTAAATTTCTTGAATATTGTGTGAGTCAAGATATAGTTGTAGTTTTTCTTCACCTAGAATCCCTGATCAAAATTGTATTGTAGAAAGGAAAAATAGGACCTAGAGGATATGAAAAGAACCAAGCTAATTACTAGTGGTATTCCTAAAGTCTTCTAGGCTGAGGTTGTAAACACTGCTTGCTACATAATCAATAGGTGTATGATTAAACCTTTGCTTGAGAAGAACCTCTTTGAGTTACTTAAGGGCCTTAAGCTTAATATAACTCACCTACAAGCATTTGGCAGTAAGTGTTTTGTTTATAATATTAAAAAAGATTCTTTCTGAAAGTTTGATGAAACATGTGATGAGGGTGTCTTCTAAAGATACTCTTCACATAGTAAGGCTTACAAAAATATGTAACAAAAAAACCTTGTGAGATAAACAAAGTGGGCATGAGATTTTTTTTATAAAACTGATCACTTGGCTGAGAAAAGTTTGCAGGATAATGATGATGGTGAAATTGGACCGACAACTACGACTACATGCCCATCTAGTGCAGTGGATTGAAATTAATCTACCTTGAACATCTTCCAATGTTCTAAATTTTTTACTAATCAAAGGGTGGTAACGCCAGACTGCTATACATTCAGCCACACCATAGTGACCCAGAAGTGATCTTCTTCTAGTTGCAGGACGAAATCCGACAACCAATTGATGGATCTGAGTAACCAGCCCATTAATAAGCTCAATCCTTCCATAATATAAGAGTGCAGACTTGCGCTTGAGCCGAATGACATAGGTGACAAGAGTACTTCACACCATAACTATCTCCTTTTTATAGGTTTTACGGGTCGATGCTTGCTTCTTTATCTTGGAGAAAAGAAGTCTAGGCTAGAGTTTATAGTGTTAAAAGGGTTAACTATAATCAGGTTAATTGTAGGAGTAGGTACTAGAGTTAGTCTCTGTGTTTATTGAGTTGTACGGAAAATCATTTTTTGGAGTTAGTGAAGTTTTGAAGTAAATCTTATGAGAGTAGGTAGTGATTTTTACTCCTTTGAGTAAGGAGATTTTTTACGTAAAACTGCTTGAGTACTTTATATTTTCGCACTTCACTTTCAATTTTTGTTAGAATAGTTCAATCAAAGAATCAGATTTTTTGACTCGCAAAAATCGAGCAAAACACAATTCATCTCCCTCTTGTGTCTAAGTGCATCCTAAAATAACAGGTATAGAATCTTATTGGACGGATAATAATTCTTTTGCGAAATGCTTATTTATCTTCTTATACATATTTATTTGATATTGCATTTTCATTTTCTCTTTCTTATATATTCCAACTATAGAAGCGCTTAGAAAAGCAAACAACTCGAGTTTCAACGGAACCCTTGAAGAAGGTTAAATTAAGGCTTGTTAGAGAGGTTTTTAAAAATTTATTTAACTAATTAACCCTTAAAAATGATTATTGTATATTTACTAATTCGATGTAAATATTGAGTAGATATTTACAGGACTGCCCAAGTGAACAAAAAAAATTACTCGTCTATATTCATTCAAAAAAAAATCTCCCATTAAATAATTACACATCACAGTTTTGTACGTTACCTAATTGCATACCTCGCATGTATATAATAATAACAATAGTTTTATCACACTATTAAGATATATAATATGTGAATTGTATACCCCAAAAGTATACAACATGCATACATGCTAGGTATTTTGTAAATATTTTTCCTAAATAAGTATATATGTAATATTATAAAATAAATATCTTCGAAAATTTGTTTTGGTTGTATGGCCATTTCCATTAATTCATCATAAGTAGTTCGAATTTTATTTCATATACTCCTAATTTATCATAGCAATTCATCGGAGGAACATTATTACCGCAATATTTAAAAAAACTATAAAAATATAAAAATAATAAGATATATTTAGAAAACAACATAAGAGGCGAAAAAGATACAAGAGATTTTGAAGCTTTTTTTTTTGGTAGGAAAAGATAAATTATATATTAAATTGTTGCATATAGAGGATGATGATGCACATGTTGCACCATATAACTACTACTAGTAGTTATAATAGCATTATTACAGGTTGAACTAATATTTTTACTAGCTATATCTCCATTGATGGAGTCATTTTCCTTCGGACAGGTCAGTGGTATTGCACGCAAAATGGATAAACCATGTTTGTCTTCTGTCCAAGTTTGTACTGCAAAAGGTGGCGGATGATCAAAAACTTGTAGCTGAAAGCTTCCTTCCAGAAAACTCCTTGCACTGGCTAGGTTATCTGCTAATCTATTTTGTTCTCTGTATGTGTGGCTAACTAGTGGATCATGGAGTATCTTGAGTAGGTGCCTGCAATCATATATGAGATTAGCCAAGTGCCAGTTATTAACATGCAGTAGTGTGATTATCTCCTTGGCGTCCAGCTCCACTTGGAGCGGAATGAGGTTATTTTTCTTAGCTAGAATAAGGCCCTGGAGAAGAGCATATAATTTTGTTGCCAAAGTAGTTTGTTTAGGTAAGTTATCTATAAATCTTTTCATCCAGTCACCATTATGGTTTCTGATTACCTCCTGTGCCATTTGTGGGGGAGCAGTTACTGGCTCCATCTGTATTAAGCTTGTATATATTAGGATTCGGAGTTATCCAATTTAAAGGAACCTTAGTTCGTAATATGGGTGTTGTTATGGGGTTTACCAAGTAACAATATTCGGTTACTAGCTGTATAGTAGTATTTGTGTGAATAAATCTGTTTGTATTTTCATATATGTTCTTACTTCTAGTATTCCAAATGTTCCAAAGGCTTAATGCTAAGAAAGTCCTGTGATTAACTTTGTTAGGGAATTGTATATGATGGTAATATATAAGTGGTTTGAGCCCTTCTTTAGGATTGGTTGAATTTGTGAGAGTTGTTATAAGATTTGACAATCCTATATTCTCCCAGTAGATTTTTGCATTGAAGCAGTCCAAAAAATATGCTTACTAGATTCCTCATCTTGAAGACAAACGGTGCACGTACTGTTAGTAATTATCTTGCGTGTTTGGAGCTGTTGCAAAGTAGGCAATCTATTATGGCTAAGCAACCAAATGAAATATTTTATTTTTGGATGGATTGATAAATTTCAAATCCATCTGAAGTCATAGCTTAAAGCATGATTTTCAGTAAGTTGCTGGCTAAGTGTTTGGTACATAGATTTAACGGTGAATTTTAACAAAATAAAGGAGAATGTTAGTGATTCATAAATTATTTTTTCAAAGTGAAATTCATAATAAAATACAAATTCAACTTTCAAATACCTTTTAATTAACCTTAGCTTTGAACACTCTATTTTGTTTTAACTTCCAACCAAATATTGTCCAAATATCTACTTAAAATAACATCAAACCAAGAAGGAGTTAAATTTTATAACAATCATTGGGGCTATATGATAGTTTTTGAAACTTGAGGTGGTTGTATGTTCCGAGCTCAGTGCAAAAGGGACCAAATTGATATATTCACTTTAATTTCTTATTTATGTTTTTCAACAAAACTGTATGGAGAAGAAGAGGAAAAAGAAAAGAAGTTTTGACGAACAAAATTGTATGGAGAATCAAGAATCATCACAGTTGTCATGAATTAACCTTTTTTCTGTCAAAAATAATCAAATATAAGACCACCCAATTCAACCCAAAAGCTATTTTCCCCTTTCTCATTCCAATTTTCTTGGTAAAGAAGGAGATGAAGAAGCTGAACATAGCCATGGAAACTGAAGAGTTTTTGGAGAGGACTGTGAAAATCATAAGAAAGATGGGTTGCTTATTTCAGTGCCAAAGAGCAAAGTTTGCTTTACTAGAAGTGAAAATGGTTGAGGGTTTACAGAGGAATCACAAATTTAAACTCAAACAATTCTTGGCAGCTTTTGTCTGGTAAAGTTACAATCTTTACTCCTCTTTTGTTCTCTGTTGTGTTAACTGTAGTTTGTTTGATATTTTGTTGACTGAAAATGATATTAATACATCCTCCCTTCCTTAGCTTGTGCATATATTATCATGTGTGATCTTTTTCTTTAATTATAGATATTAATTTGTGTATTTTGGGAGAAAAATAATTTGGTTTGGGAGAAAATCAAGTCACTATTCGTTAAAGTAATATACACTCTCTGCTTTCTTTGTGATGTACTATAGTCTGCTCGAACTCTCGAAAAATGTTGCCACATCCGTGTCTGGTCTCCCAAAATGCACTAGTTTTAGAGAACCCGACACGCACCCGGCGACATTTTTGAAGAATCCAAGCAACAACTTCAATAGTAGTTTGCCTTTTGCACTTCCTTATTTTTGCTGACTTGCTTTATTTTGTATGATGGCATTCTATTACAAGCTGGATACATCATATGGGAAGAAATCATTGTAAAGTCAGAAGTGACTAATCATTTTAAAGTCAGAAGTGACTAGGTTTGCGCTATTTAAACTTATAAGGTTTGGCATCTCCTGTAGCCTGTCGTCAACTTACTTTAGAGTGTGGTGTCGCCAAATAGTGAGAAGCTATATTGCTCGGACTCTCCAAAAATGTTGCCACACCCGTGTCGGATCCTTAAAAAATGGACTACTTTTGGAGTATCCAACACGCACTTGACGGTTTGTAGAGTCCGAGCAACATAGGTGAGAAGACCTACGTCACCAAATATGACATTCTTAAGGGTATAGCAACAACCAATGATAGGGATGAACATTTTCCATACATTTGTTGGGTGATTACAACCAAAAAAATGCAGATGAAGTACTTGGTTGATGGGCCATCTGGCATGAATATTATCTCAGGATTTGCAAATAGCAAAATACTGAAATTCAGTATTTGTAAATACTAGTTTGGCCATGAGTATTTGCAAATATTGAACTTCTTTATTTGAATTGCAAGAGAAATATTGATTGGAAGGCATATCTCAAGTGAATTATTGGTTCCCACAAATCTTCAAGTTTCACAAATTCTTTTTCCAAGTCAAATTAATGTCCATAAAATTTGAAATTCCTGAAACTTTTTTCAACTTCATATACTCGTTTTCATCAACTTCAACTCAAACATTATCCATACATCTGTAGAGAAACCTGTTACAGAGATCTTCCAGATTGAACAGCTTAGAACAGATATAAATGTACTTCCTAGCATCGTATCTCGCATTGTCTCAAATAGGTTGAAATTCCTATGATGTTACTCTCCGCCGCGATCTCTGGAGCCCAGAGGCAGTTGATGCTCTGGCAAACTTCGCTTCGACTTTTTTCTGAAGCTTTTAAACCAACGAAGCGTAGTTGATTTATTTGTCAGGTAATACACCTTTAAGTGCAGTGAAAAGTCAGTTGCTAATATCATCAATAATCACTCCTCATTTCAATTAGAACTTGGTATTGATGTGTTTAGAAGATCTAGAAGTGATGAAGGAGGAAAAGTCCATTGAGTTTACAGTCTCTTTGCCCCAAAGGAAAAATTATTTCCTTTATCTGATACCTGTTGCTGGTAGGAGGTATCAGGTATTCTGTTGAATTAGTCGAGGTGCGCGCAAGCTGGTCCGAATACCACGGTTGTCAAAAGAAAAGAAGGAAAAGTTATTTCCTTCTTGAATTCTTGAATGGATGTCGGCGAGGGTGAATTTTGAACCTCGATTCCCTGTTAAATTGATGTTGCTTTACATAGCAAAGCATATTTGAGTGGATTGGTGCAAGAGGCTCTTCGACTCTAATTAGTCTCCTTATTGAGTAATGAGTAGTTATTGGAGTTCTCCAATTTTGCAAGGTAACAAACTTTATCTTTATCTGCATTTAATAGGAAAGCCCTTCAATGTTGGCCATTTTGTCTTCTTTTCTTTCGAGGTTTTTGGGGCTTATTTGAATTTCATATTGTAATCTAATTTTAATAATAGTGATTGGAATTGACATCTGTCCTTTCGTTTGTTTTTGGGGGCCAAAACCTCTCGTTCTTTCCTTTCTAAAATTCTACCACAAAATCTCGATACTTTTCTAGTGGATTAGTCGAGGTGCGTGCAAGCCGGCTCAAATGGCCACTGTTAAGAAAGAACATCAGAATCTCTATACTTAACATACAATGTTATTTGGAAAAGATTTCTTAAACTTAAAAATATTATATAAACTTAAGTAATACATGGAAGGAAATAGTTGTCAAAAGTCAAAATGTACTTAAATTTCTATCCATCCCATTTTGGAAAAAATATTAGTCTTCATTGAAAAGGGAAGAAAATTGGTAACAAAGGGAAGAGAACTGTGTACTAGTGAAAGAAGCTGGAAACTCCCGGCATGTGAAATGGCAATTGAGGCGGCTTCATTTGTTTTTTTTGTTAACCGATTTTGTGATAAACTAAGTTGCTCGGACACGGGTGCGGGTGTCTGACACGGTGAGGATCTAAAAGTCAGATCCTTCGAGATGTAAGATTCGGGGATATAGATCCCAGCACAAATACGGATGTCGGGATCCAGCTAAAAATAATTCAAAAAAGTAAAAATATAAAAATTTCTCTAAATTATGAGAAATTTTGTTGTGGATTTTCTTTTTATTCTCAAGTTGTAGATAAGTAAATGATTGATTTCCTAGATAAGATATGCTATATTCTTCAAATTTACTCTAGTTTTGGTTCTGATTTCAGGAATCAAATTGTATATTGTCTCGAATTTTTCCATCCGTCATGGTCAAAGTACCCAAAATTGTTTGACCGAATCCGGTACGGATCCCATAGCTATACTCATACTAGTGTCGTGTCGACAAGGGTGAGGCACCTAAACTGCCGTGTCGAAGCAACTTAGGTGATAAGTAGGCCTTTTAGGACTAAATATTAATTTGCTAACTCATTATCTCCGCATAATGGTTACTAAAGAGTCCTCCGTCAACTGTTTGGGGGAAAAATTTAAATTATTTGTTGTTATAAATTTCTTTCCAATTTTTAAAGGATCTCCCCCTTCAAAATTCAAATATGTTACCATTTTTTTCTTCGGGATATCTATAAAATTTGACCTCATAAGTTCAAGAAAGGACAACGGTAAGAAAAATCTTAGAAGAGGCGAGCCTCCACGACAACTCAGAAGGTGGTTCTCTTATTTCTCTTTGCCAATTAGTGTTTCCTATTGCTTTTTGTTGTATAGTTGAATATCAAAAATCGAGAAGCCATTGATCTTGTTATTGATCTTATTTTATGTGACCAGGGTGCAAAAATGGAAGGAAAGGGGAAACAGGATAGCACTGCCAATTTGACGAATGTGAACAAGAATTGTGCGGACATTGGAGTCATCCCTAAACAGGAAGTGCTGGTTGATGATCAGCTCTCTGGTGCGGATGAAGAGCTGATAATTCATTACCTTGACAAGAGAATGATGGACCAGCCCTTTCCCAATTACACTATTCGTGAAGTCGATGTCTTCTTGTACCATCCTCAGCAGCTTTCTCGTATAGTTCTCTCTCTCTATGTGTGTGTGTGTGTGTGGAGGGAGGGGGGGGGGGAGCGTTTTCTGGTCAATATCTTTTATTGAATGTATCATGTGAATGGTGTTTTTTTCCCAATTTAATTTGTGGATCCGTGGTATCAGACATCCTCTGCTTTCATCCTTCTGCTTTAAGTGAAAGTGCTTGTTGAAGCGTTGATCTTAAGGTGCGTTTAGTATGAAGGAAATTTTTTTTTGGAAAATGTTTTCCAATTTTCTCATGTTTGGTTAGTTTAAATGTTTTGGAAAATATTTTCCTCAGGAACTCAACTCATTTTCCTCAAGAGGAAGGAAAGTGTTTTCCGAATATTTTTTTCAACATTCCCTACCCTATCCCCACCCCCTTCCACCTCCATCCCATAGTGTTTATCTAAATTATATATTTTTCAAAAAACTATTTTATACTCACTAACCAAACACTAAAAAATATTTTCGAAAAAAGTTTTTCGCTCATCGACCAAACATGGCAAAATAAGTATAAAACTGCTCATTTTCGAGAAAAACAGTTTCTGCCATACCAAACACACCCTTAAAATGTAAACATTCGGAAAGACCAACTTTTCTCCGAATTCAGAGAATCTTTTTTCTTGCAATGCATGATGTATAACGTTAAGAGGATCTATTTGGTGCAACAAAGAAAATGCATCATGGAGCTCTAGTTACAAGCATCCCATATAAGTTTTAGGTTGTGAATATTTATTTATTCCATTAGCCGTAATAGGAAATCCCAAAGTTAAGGTTAGACCTGATAATGGTTTTCATTTCTTTTTTCTTGTTTTTGTTAAATATCCATGTCTTCTTTGCCCACATTTGGATGTGATGGATTGAGAAGCTCGGTGCTATTCTCTCTTGTAGTAGCAAAATCAAGAACTTTTTTACATCTCCAATCTTATTAGTGTCATTGTCAATCTCAGTCGTAGTGAAAAAAGCTAGTTTCATTGTGACAGAGATGCACCATCCATCTCAAGCGAAAAAATGGTACTTTCTGAGCCCAGCAAACAACAAATATGCAGAGGGAGGTCAATCTAAAAGTGTTAGCACGAACAATGATGGATATTGGGAACCTTGTGGAACAGATTCTCTCATCCACAAGGATGGTAAACTGATTGGATACCGAAAGGCACTAAACTACATTGATAGGAAGAATGACAAGGATAGGAAGAGGACTGAATGGCTAATGCATGAATACAGACTGGAAGGAAGCAGAGACACGCAGGTACGGTGTTAAACTTATTCTAATTAAGTAATAGTACGACATTATACTTATTTGCAAGAGTTGGGAGTTTAAACGGGCTGCAGCTCTATGGTTTCTTGTGGACATCACACAAGGTGTAAGAAACTAGAATTGGATGAACCTCAATGGACATCTCAAGTTATAATTACAGTAGCGGATGCATGTATCTTTTTCATTTGCACGAGATCTAGTTCCAAGAAGCTGATGCGCAACTACTCTTCACAGAGTTGGCGTATAAGTGGGAGAAGAAACTAATTTTAGAATTCCCGTTTTAGGTTCTGCATTTCATTTGAAGATTAATTATAGGTTGGTACTAATGTGTTTTGATTTTCTTCCTGTTGTAAAAGCGGGTATTTTGCAAGTTATTCAAGTCGAATAACAAGCTCATGGCAGCAGAGGAGAAGGAAGCAACCAAATTTGCTGCTCCAAATGATGGTGTATCTAGCGCGGACCCCACAATTCAAGGTAGTAATTAGTTTTTGAGGAACTCCTCGAATGGCTTGATCAGGAGTGGTATATTTTTCAGCTTTTGATGGAACTAATGCAAAGCCGCTGTCTCAGCATCATCAGGAAATAATGCTTCCCTCCTTTTCTGCTTGCAGGCCCAAAGAAAGCAAATGACATAACTAATGATAAGGGGCCGAGTAATAGTCATAGCCGTGATTTACTTCCTATGCCTGATACTGATCAGGACACCAGGATGCCTACTCCTACGCCTCAACATGTTCAGGGAACTACGCTTACTCGTACAGGTCGACAGAAAGCAACAAACAATGTGGTTAGAAATAAGCGTCCTAGACGTAAGCATGATTCACATCCACCGCCTGCATCTCATCAGGGCCTTATGATGCCACACCTACCGAATGCAAACTCTCAGCCTCAGCGTGATCAAGGAATTAGGCTTCCTCCTCCTTTGCCTCAAAATGATGAGAGAAAGACGTTTCCTATTTCTACAGGGCCATATAAAGCTAACAATGGTGTGGTGGTGGCTGACAACGGCCCAAGTAACAGTCTTGTGGTACCTTGCTGTCCCGAATTTGTTCTTGATGAGCCCAGCTTTGATTGGACCGTGGCCAACTCTTGGCTTCAAGAGGGTACAATGCTTCCTTCTCTTACAGGCAACAACGCAAATGCTGATGAGGTTAGTTTTATGGGATTAACACTCAACTATCTCCGTGATGCGCAGGATCTTCCTTCTTCTGTTGAACTCCCTAAACTTCAATCCGTTCAAGCCTCACCCCGCGGTAGTCATGAAAATGAAGCAGATGTAGCACCGAGATATGATGGGTGGCCGTTATATACTGCAGAAACTAGACTGCCACCATTTGATGGACCGTTTGAGTCGTTGACCCAAGAAGAACTGGCCTTCTTTGATAATCCTGATCCTGGATATCCAGAGGCATTTGAGAACAAGAAAGAGGCCAAGAATGATTGAAAAGGAAGAAACACGATATGGCACATTTTACTATTTCTATTGGTTTTAGTTATTTTATACAAACTTCCAGTTTATGATTAAAGAAGGTATGAAGGCAGTAGATTAAGGTTCAGGGCCTAATAATTGAAGGCCTTCATACCAAATTATTTCAATTGTTTTAGCAATTACTATCTTTTTATCAAATAATCTATTAAGTACTGGTTTTTTTTTTAATCATTGTATGTTGTTGCTTTTTGTGCTTGGTTTTTATCATTTAGAAAAAAAACATTTGATATCAATTAGATAAGTTTTTTGTCAGTTAGATGAACGAATAAAGTCCATGTTCATTCTTGTATTAGATAATAATGTATGTTTTCCAATCTCTCTAGGTTTCTGAGATTAATAGTAACCGAATCATGTATTTCTGTCTTGAAATTTATAAGCAAATATGCAATAGTGTATATAAACATGATTAATAATGGTAATCTCGAATAGAATTAAGATGATGACAAATATTTTGGATCAATGTACTACAGAAATAGTATCATATAAATGGAATTATTAAGAGGTAGCAAAATTATTCAAAATAACAAGGCAAAGTATAGTTATCACCCTATACAATATTCATTTATATTTTAATTATAAGAAGTTGTACTTATATTACTTTTACGTAGTTTTTAATTATTGAATTTTACTTTAATAAAAATATTTAAAAATTAATTTCTGAATTGAAACTCAAAAAGAAAAAAGCTTGAGATTCGTACTTCGAAACCTCATTCTTTTTTAAACTGAGGGATTATATTCCATTCGTCTTATTTTAACTATCGCTTTACATCAGAAAAATTATCCCAAAACAATTGTCACTTAAAGAATTGAAGACTAAATTTGCTACTTGTTTCCAACTATGCCCTTAATACTAAAAAGTAGTAGTTCTTTTAATACTAGTTCAATTCTCAAATAACATTTAATAGGGACAACTAAGTAAATTAAGCCTTGTATTTTTTTTTTAATGGACACAGCTAAAATGACGATTAAAATGGGACAAAGAGAGTATTATTTAGTTTGTGGAATAATATTTTTCTCATAGTTTCGAATCCTTTCCCATATCTGGTGTACCATATTTTATTTTGATATCTGTTGACAATGATAAAGTGAACTTTTTTATGCTAACGTAATAAAGCGACCTTGGATATTTCAAGAAAAAAAAATCATAACAAGGCCTTATAATATGTCTAGGAGTTCTCCTAATTAATTTGTTTTTACTACTCCGTATAATATTAGGAAATACTTCTAATTTTATTTTTTTACAACTCCAAATAATTTCCTATTCGAATTAGAAAATACGTTGAAGTTTTCTTGATCTCTTTATTTCATCTCTAAACTTTCTCTCTCTATATATATATTGCAACGCTATTTCTTGCTCTAGCTTTCTACATATATCCTCTCACATTCTTCTTTTTCTATGATTCACCACTATTCCTACGTTCTTTTCGTTTATTAAAACATAAAAAGAAGGAAATAATGACGACGAAAAGCGAACGAAGAAAGTGTTCTTCATGTACAACGGAATATCAACCCTATAATGATCAAGATCTCATAAGCTATCTGCAGAAATTCGTTTGTGGAATGCCAATTGAATCCGATGGTATTCGACATGTAGACGTGTACGGTAACAAGAAGCCATGTGAATTATTCCAAAACTTATTACGTAGCAAAGAGGAGACGATCAGTACTGATCATGTAAACTATTTCTGTACTCAGTTGAAGAAAAAATCAGCCAGTGGTAAAAACTACAACAGGTCAATTACTGGAGGTGGCTCATGGAAAGGACGAGACACGAGTAAACCGGTTCACGATAAAGAAGGATCGGTGATTGGGTTGAAGAAAACTTTTCGTTTTGATGAAGAAAGTGATCATGACAGTGGTAATAATCAAAGAATTGTGTGGAGTATGAAAGAATATTGTCTTAGCGACACCAGACTAGAGATGTTAAGACAACGTGGTCAAATCCGAAACGAGGACTCAGTTCTGTGTTGTATTTGGAGGAAGGTTAGTTTGTGTAAAAATTCTAAGGATGTTGATCATGTTTCTTCAGTACTGAGATATGGTGAATGGCCATTGTATACTGAACTAACTAAACTGCCATCATTTGATGGACCGTTTGAGTCGTTGACTGAAGAAGAATTGACATTCTTTGATAATCCTCATCCTGGATATCCACACGCTTATGAGAATATCAAAGAGGAAAATAAATGATAAAAAAAATCAGAACATGTACTGTTGTAGTAAAGGCAGTAGATTAAGGTTTCGCGAAGACATTTATACTATGTTGCTCGAACTCTCCAAAAATATTATCGTATTTGTGTCGGATCTTCCAAAAATACACTACTTTTAGAGGATCCGATACGCACCTAACGGTATTTTTAAAGAGTCCAAGCAACATAGCCTTTATACACAATTATTTGAATTTTTATAGTAAGTACACAATTTAATTTTGTCAAGGAATATATTAGTGTTTATCGTTGTGTTTGTTGTTATTTTTGATGCTCCATCTTTTTCCGGTTTCACTACTAGAAATTCAGGAAAAACCGACCGGTCCACTAAACTGCAACCATTGACTGAAGAAGAGTTGGCTTTCTTTGATAATCCTGATCATGGATATCCACATGCTTATGAGAAAGCGGTAGATTAAGGTTTTAGGGCCAAATATGTTTGAAGGCCTTTGTACACAATTATTTTAATTTTTATATTACTTAGTACTGTCTAATTTTGTCAAGGAATATGTTTAGTTTTTATCATTGTTTGGTGTTATTTTTTGTGCTCGATCTTTTCCCGATTTAATCATTTGGTATTTGAAGTCGATTAGTCCAACTAATTCAAATTAGCGTAGTGTTCAATCATCTGGGCGAGAGGTGGGTCGTTTTATCTATCACCGGACGAGGCAAAAGTCCTAAGACACAAGGTGTAAGTCCCATGAATATTTTATTTTTAATATTTGATAAATTAATAAAATAAATATATGAATAGAAAATATATTAAAATTATAAAATTAGATGGAAAATGTATGTATCTATTATAAACATGCTAACATATGCATGAACCATACAAGAGAATTTTGTTTTACCTGAAAACGTAAAGATGTGTTACACTTATAACTTACATACTATAATAACATACTTAGAGTTATAAAAATAATATTCTAGTTTCTAATAGTTTAAAGAATAAAAATAAAATTATTATTCAAAATCTAAAACTAGATAAAAATCACAAATAGTCAGAATAGAGTCATCAACGGTATCTAAACTTGAGCGATACCAAAAGAAACTCTAAATCCGAAAACTAACTCAAAAAGAATAAATTAAAGAATAACCAAAAAAGAACTTGAAGCAAATAAAATAAAGAAGGAAAATGCAAGCGCGGAAGCAGAGTAAAAATTCTCCCCGACATATGATAATATTACCAACTACACACTTTTTCTTTTCGGGGGATCCTATTACCCCTTTGAACTATTTTGAAGTGTAATAAACACCACCTAAGTATTGACGTGGCATAAAGAGGGTGCACACTCTCTTAAGGGCAAGTGGAAGTTACAAAAATAAGTTTAAAATTGATTAACAAATGCAAATGTCATCTTTGGATTGGACATTACATAATTAATTACATCTAAATAATTAGTCTCCTTCAGTCTTCTAAACCTCTTCACGAACAAGGGGGACATCGTTTCAACGACGAAATGCAGGAGCGAAATCTAATACAATGCAAAATCAACCCAGAAATCAAAAGCAATATGTTTAATAACAGAAACAGAGCTACAACTAGAGGGAGCAACGAGCATAATTCAGTAAGAACTTACAAACAGTCAAAACGATCAACAACAATGGAGTTTTGGCGGAGCAAGGGTATTCGTCGGAGTTTCCTTCTCCGGCGTGATATGATAATATCAAACAAGTATTATATAAAACCTGTCAAATGAGGCTTTTGCCTTTTGGCCTGATATGGTAATGAACGTATGCAAATAGGAAAATAAGGAAGAAGGAGAAAACGGTGAAAAACGTTTTTAAGTAAGAAATACATATTTTAGGCGCGTGTATTTCACCGCTTTGCACGCATCTGGTTGTAGCTTTTTAAGGGGTAAATAATTTTACTTTAAAATAATTCAAAGGTAATAGGATCCGCGAAAAGAAAAATTGTGTAATTGATAATATGGTCATAGGTTGGGAGGATTTTATGCATTATCCCTTGTAGTTTGCACTTCACAGACAAAGAGTAAAAATTATAAAATTGAGATAAAATTTACTATGAGTTAACGTTTTTGCCTAAGTTAAAAGGAAAAAAATTATTAAGCAATTTTGGCTTAATTTTGGAAAAGTTCTTACGCCCCAAATGAACACCTAGAACGTTCGAACTTACGCCTACGCAAACGCCCAGAATATCAGGGCTTATGCCTCATGACACTTACGCCCCCGTCAGTACGACTCGGTGCGTTTTTTGTACGCTTCGCTTTGGGGCTCGCCCAGAAAACACATTTTAAACACTGATCACATGCTGCAATTCACAAATAGTGTAAAAATTATTTTGCTCTGACAGTATATATAACTTCAATTTCTAAAAATTAATGACGCAAAGTAAATATACCACAACATCTACTGTCAAATTCAATATAATCATTTAATCGTATATATAACAATGTATTGTGTTGCTCTCTTTCCACAGTTCTCATTAGTATTTTCGTTTAAACAGAATGGAGCCGTACGCCTCTTTTGATGATGAACATATAATGAGCCATGTTTTGAAGTTTGTTTGTGGCATTCCTATGAGATGCCATGTTGTTGAATTGTATGGTAATGATAAGCCTTCTGAATTATTCCAACACCAGCAATACTGATTATATCTTTACTCAGTTAAAGAAAACATGAGCCCGTGGTAAGAAGTTGAGAAGGTCTACCACT